>CANUEX010115631.1:0-70506 GCA_948099535.1 Jatropha multifida | reverse complement strand
GACGAGAAGCTGTGGCGGAGGAGCTGTGCTGCTGGCGTTCCTGCAACTGCAGAGAGACAGAACGCAGCAGAAAAACGCAGGGGAGAGGAAGAAGAAAGAAGAAAGAAAAGAGAAGGAAGAAGAAGAAGAAGAAGAAGAAGGAGAAGAAGGAAGGAGACTGGTGGTGCTGCAATGGAGGCGCAGGGGGGAGGGGCTGGTGTGTCGGGAGGAAGAAGAAGAAGGGAATTTAAAAAGAAAAGAAAAAAAATAAAAAATAAAATAATATTATAAAGTTTTTAATTATTAAATAAAAACAAACCGTCCAAGGTAAGTTGCCGGGGAGAAAAGAATAGTGACGCATAGTGTTTTTCAAAAATATCCGATTCGGGTCTAATTAAAATTAATTCGGTCCAATTAAAGAAATATTGGTCCGATTTTTAATCGATTAATGGTTATTCAATAAATTTTCGGGCAAACCAAAATGATTTTCGATCCCCATAATATTACGTGGCGTAATATTATTGGCTAATAATTTACAATTTAAATTTAAATAGGAATGTTTCGAAATAAAAATTTCGGGGTATTATATAAATTAGATATGGGAATATTTTATACTATAAGAAAATTTTAGAAAATATTACTAAAAGAATTTAGTAGTTGAACAAATATTTTTCCCATAATTAATATTCTCAGTTATATAATTTCTTAACTAACATTTTTTAACTTTTTATTTTTAATTTATTGTGTTTTACTTTTTAACTTTTTATTTTTAACATTTTTTAATTTATTTTAATTGTACTTTTTACGTAGAAAGTGGAAACACCCTAAATTGATAATAATTTTTTAATTTACTATATTATTGAAAATTATTATTCGCAAAAACCCTGATTAGTAAATAGTCGTTTTAAGAGGTTAATATTTTTCAGTTGTACTATTTATTTTATTTAATTTCCCTTCAAAAAAATTTATTTAATTTAATTTTTAGTAAGGTTAATTGGATTAAAAACTCTAAAACTTCTCACATAATATATATTTTTAAATTGTTTTCATCAATTTAAAATTATATTATAAATATATATATTTTTAACTTGAGCAGGATCAATTGATCTCATATCCTACTGCACTTGCTATAGCTTCTCTCCCTGTGAACTGGTGAAAAAAATTAAAAAATTTCAAGAATCAAGAGAATTATTTTATTTCAAGGTGTAAAATTTAAAATTACCACGCGATATTTTAAGATATCAAGGGTTCTGAGAAGTTTCTGAAATGTTAGGAGGCGAGAGGGGCCGAGTGTAAATTATAAAAAAATATTTATGAAAAATGAAATTTTAGCTGTTATGGGACCTTGGCTTATCTCAGACTTCACTGCTAGTTACATGTACCAATGCATGGTCTTATCGCCTGCCCTAATTAAATATTATAAATTAAATATAAAAATAAATTACATAACATATTATATAATTATAAAACTTATAAAATTATTGTCATGAGAGTTTTCTGCCATTCCCAAGCTCCATATGGAGAATTATTAACAAAACTTCAATTAAGTTATGTAAATTTAGCTTTTTAGCATTTTATGAAACGCTGATCAAATAGTTAATAGCTAAATACTACTAAAATAATTAACAGCTATCAAAACAACTAATTTTACCGAACAGATTCCTAATAGATCGTTCAATAAATTGCTCCTTCTATCAATTTTTCCCCTCTTTTGTCGATAGTCACACTTGAAATGATCAAATGTCCTCTTGCCTTTGCCTCTTTCATGGGAGGGAAAACTGAAGAATCACTATTACAAATCAAAATGAAAGCAAAGAAAAAAGGAGAGAGAGGATGTGTTGCGACTTAGTGTTTGGGGGAAGAAAATGAGGATTTGCTAAGGGTTTGAAGAGATTGACATCCCAAAGAGAAGATAAAGCGCAGAAAAAAAAGATTCATACCACGAAGAGGAGATGTTCTTTTTGTTGTTTCTTTTGTGTCCATGTTGCTATTTTGCAATCTTTATTTTTCACGGTATTAATGATGTCCATTTTCGCGTTGCAATCTTTTGTATCAAATTATATGGTATTAATGATATAACCTGCATTTGACAGAATCTGTATCTTTGTTTTTTATGGAGAATTTGATTCTATCGCACTCTAAAGAAGTTGGAATCGATACAGTTGGAGATGCGGTTGAATTTCACTAGTTCAAATGTAGTATGAACCTTTAACCTTACAATAAATTTACCTAGATAGAAATACGGTGTGCAATTTAAATTTCAATTTTTGATCTTTAGATCAATATTTTAAAATATTTATTTTTTAAATAAAATCAAACTATTAACCGATTCGATACCTATTGAATCAAACATACCAGTTCTTATTTCAGTTTGAAAGAAAATTTATTTTTAGCTTTTACAGATCGGAACTAAACTACATATCTGCACACTTTGAGATACAACCACTTATTAGTTCAATAAGTTCTATTTTTAAAAATACTACAATTTTTTATATATTTTAAAACAAATATCTCACACAGTTGTTTTATAATAAAAAAAATTTTAATATGAAAATGATGAATAGAAATAGTAACCTTTAATTAAAAAAAAAATTCAAAAACCCAAAAGAAAAAATCCCATAATTAAGAATTTGTTTGAGGGTTGGAGTTTTCCTTTCAGAGAGTGTAATATATGAATTGCAATTTAAAGCTTGTTGCCACTAAAATGTGTACCTGAAAACCATATTTAAGAAATTTGAGCAGCAACATTTTTCAATGCCAATTTTCAAAAGGAGTTATCAAATTTGTGCACGGAAACTACATAGGCTTTCAAAGTCTAGTCATTAGGTGTCATATCAAAGTCACTCGGGTTAACTTCAATCTCTCCAATATATATACATATAAAGAAAGAAATTTGATAGGAAAAACAAGTCACTTAGACAAAAAGAAATTAAGTGAACTAGACAAATCTGATTTGTCCATAACCTCAGACCAATCAATCCAATATTGATTAATCCATCGAACACTACCTATTTAAAAAATTCTTGAAATTATATTACATCATCCAAGCCCAATGTTCATTGCAATATTGGTTAAATATATCACATACTAAAGTGTAACTCAAAATATAACAAGTTCAAAATTATTTTACAAATCAATACATATCAAGTCCTAGAATATTATGTTGTGTTCAACATGTATGTATGCAATAAAAGTATGATTTCTATAAACTAAAGAATAAAATTTTCTGTCAATTAAGTGCGCTCCGGCTAGCGACGGAGTTAGAAATTTTTTTCAGTGGAATTATTTATTTTAATTTAATTTTTAATGGGGTCAATTAGATAAAAATTTCAAAATTTTTCATTTAATATGTACTTTTTATTTTAATACATTAAAACATAGTCTAATGGTAAGTGCATATATAGTATAGCAATAGATCCAAGTTCAAATCTCCCTCCCTTGATACTTTTTTATGCTTTTTATTTTTTTTATAAATTTAACATATTTTTATAAATATTTTTAAAAGTTGAGTGGGTCAATTTTGACCGCACTATATATAATGTGGTGTCACTCCTGACTCTAACTAGTCTTTTTACTTATATGAAAAATAAAATGTATCATATTCGAATTTTTTCGATCACAGGTTTCTTTATCAATTTGATAGATAAAGAAGAGAGTTATCATCTGTCACGTAATTTATAATGGTATTTTTTTTTTCATATTGGGTCTCTACCAAAGTATGTGGATAGTCTCACATCTATATCTATTTAAAAGCAAAATAGTTTATATTATATGGAAGTCAAGTTTAAAAGTTATTAAGTGGATATCTATTTATATCTATTTATGATAGGTTAAGTGGGTTGTATAGCTCAACACATCTACTTAACCTATTTATGATATTAAGCGGATTGCACGAATTATATATAAGTAAATATAACCCACTTAATCTGTTATGATATTAAACGAGTTAAACATATCGTGTCGTGTCAACCGTCTAATTTTCATGTTGTGTTTATATATAAAAATTATAAAAAATTATTTCATCTTTTAATATTGCTCTGTGCATCGTACTTGATTCTAAAACTAGTTGGATAAATACACATTAAGTAAATGACATGTAATAAAAAGCATGAACGAACTAAAATTGCGCGGGTCATTTTGTGTTAAAGGTGAGCCTAAATCGTTATAAGTCTAATATTAAACACATTGTTAATGTTAATTAAACTAATTAGTGATTTAAATTGTTTGTAGGACCTGAATTCTTAATATGGTATTAGAGTCTGATACCCGAACCTATATGAAGGAAGTTTTAATGTGTTGAAGTATGTAGATAGTCCCACGTTCGGATAAATACACATTAAGTAAATGTCAAATTGGGTGAACCCAATACGGCTTAGGGTCCAGATTTTTAACAGCTTCCTAATAAATAAAAAGATTCTTTTAGAAAAATCTTTAATTTGTTTTTCTAATTCTATCAAATCAAAATAGATCATATTTAAATAGAGCCTGAAACTTAAAAAAAAAAACCTTCAAAGAAAAAAAAGCAAATCGCTGTTCTATTTTTAGTCCATAAAATAAAATTAATATGATGAATTGAAGACAGAAAAATTAGACATTATCAACTCTTGGATTGCTAGCATCATATAAAATATATTAGACATGAAGTGCATATACCAAAATAATATATAAAATATACATTTTATAATAAGTATTATTTTCATTTTTAAATTTTTATTTGTTTGTTTTTTCTAAATAAATTCACTTCTAGAAGATCTATTATAATATTAAGCTAAGACAAACCAAAAAGTTAAAAAGCACTAACTGAGCTGCAAGTAAATCCAACCGTTCAACGACACAGTCTCCATCATAGGGAAGATGATTTTGTCCCCATGTCAATAATGTCATTCGGAGGTGAAACCTTTTTTCTTCTTGCTCTGTCTTTCTCCGGCTCTAGACTGGGCATTGATGTATAAGCGATGCGACACCGTAAAACCAGACAATATGGGAAGGAAAAGGTTTCAAGTAATATACGTAACTATGTAATTATTTTAGAGCATAGCAGTTTGGTTTTAGTAGTCTAGTGTTTATGCATTTTGTTTATGGCTAGTTATTTAGGACAAAAGCTCATTTTCACCTCTTTATTTTTTTTTTTTTTTACTATATCCAATTTGACTCGAGGAAACCAAATTTTTTATTCATAAATGCTCAAGCACACCAAACTTAGAATAATAATAAAATTTGTTTCGTAACTAATAGCACTATATTAACTTAGTTTTAGATTTAGAGTTTTCATCATGTCAAAATTCTTAGAAATTTATTTTTTTAAATTTATTAATTATGAGTTATTTGGTTTTTTTATAAAATATCTGGGTTAAGTTTTATGATCCAGAAGATTTAATTTAAAGTCCATTATCAAAGAGTGATTGTTAAAAGTATTGATGAGCTGGTTAAATGTGTTTAGTTTAAGTGTGGTTAAATTTTAATTTGGCTTAGGATTGCAACTTCTATGAAATTCTAATTGTACAGTTCAGTAATATAGTATTTATAATCTATATTTATCTATCTATCTATATTATATATAAAAGTGGAAATGAAGTGAAATAATGAGATTTACTATAATTTTCTTATAAATTTTAAAATATTTTAAAATAACTTTAGTTATAGTCAATTAAAATATTTTAACATAAAAATATATATAATAGCTCTAAAATTTTATTAAATTTTTTTAATTGATAAATACATATATATATATATATATAATTAAACATTTAAAATTTTACTATTATTATCTTATTATGTCTAATTATGTTTTATTTCATTGGATTATTATATAAATTATTAATCATAATTTAATAATTTTAGTAATTTACTATTGTTATTACTATTTATTATTTTTATTTACTATTATTGTAATTTATCTTCAACATTATTATTTTAAATGAATATGTGTAAATATGAGCTATTTGAAAATTTTTATTTTTTTGAATTTATTTTAAATAAATATATCTAGATAATTAAGATTTTAATTTAAAGAGAGTACACTTAAATTTCTTTAATTACAATTGTGCTCTAATTTAATTGATAAAAAATATTATTTTTAAATATCTCAAATCTGATTTATTATATTGATATTTTATTTAATTCAAATCATATTCTTTCTATTAGTGAATATAATTTTATTAATATATTTTTTAATGATTTTATGATTTTGATTAGATAAAAGAATAAAAATAAAAATAATTATTATTTATAAATATTTAATTTTTGATTTAGCAGATTAATTTCTTATTCTATTGTCAAAGTATATTTATTTACTAAAAGAGATTATAGTGAAAGTACACTTATATTTTTAAAAAATACACTATTGTGTCCATATATTTTATTACATTATACTACTTTATTATCCTTCTATCCAAATTTTACCGTTACTTTTCTGTGAAAAGTCGATAATGACCTCTAAATTTAGAGACAACTACCCTTCTTTACAAATCCCTTTTTCTTCCTTACAATCTCATATGTGGATTCCGCAGTACAAACACTCACCACATACCACCGTAACCCCTATAAAGAGTTAAAATAAACTGCATTGGCTTGAGTTCTATTTATTATGCTATATATAACTGTGGAAACTGGAGAAAATAATGTAATTTTTGATAACATCCTTAATGAATTTTGAAATATTCTAAATTTTGGTTATAGCAAATTAAAAAAAATTTATTAGTAAGTTTTAAATAAATATAAATAGATAACTAAGAATTTTAAATTTTAAATTTTTATCTTTTTTAAATGTATTCTTTAATAAATATATATACGACAAGTAGATATTTTAAATGTTTGATTATATTTTAATTAAATATATTTGAAATATTTTATTTAGGAAGGAGATAAAAAAATATATATTCTTTGTATTGAGTTTTTTTTCTTTATATTTATACGATTTAATTGGATATATTTTTCAAAAACAAATTTTTAAATAGAATATACATAATATTTTATTTAGAAGAGAGATAAAAAAGGAAAAAAAAATTTTCCTGTATAGTTGCAGTGAAAATTGAGTTTTATTTGGAAATGATAAAACATTTGTTTTATGTAATATTTTTTTATTAATTAATTAATTTATTAATTTATTTAAATTTATAATTTAAAACAATAAAAAAGCAAAATACTTGAATAAATTCATAAATAATTTGCTTTATTCTTATTTATTGACTTCACTTTATTCTTTTTTTTTCTGTCCATCAACATCAAATTGCATTAAATTTTTATCTTTACAGTTGAAGAATGGATTGATTTTTAAAATTTAAATTGATAATTTTTTAATATAATTTATTTCTTGTTCTATGTTGAGTTTTGAAAAGAGTTTTATTCTTAATAATAATTTTTTTATTTTTTATTTTCCTTTCCATTATTGAATTAATTTGTAACCACTATCATTTTAATTTATTAAGATATTTATATCTCTCTTGCAATAAATAAATAACATTTTAATGATTAACCACTTTTAATTTTTTTATATTTTTTCTCTTATATCATAAATCTATTTGACTTGAAAGAAAATGGTGTTTATAATTGAAAAAAAAACTAGAACTGTAAATTTTTATTTTGGATCACTTTTTTTGTTTTAAGAATTTATATAATATGTTCATATATTCCTTTCTATTCCTTTCTCTAATATAGTAGGTAAGTAATTCTATCACTGTAGTCAAAATAATTATCATTATTAATTCAGATCATCTTCTCATTTTTATTCTTTACTTAGCCGTAAAAAATATTTTGTTATTATTTTTTATTATAATTGTATATAGATATTGATTTGTAATTGACAGTAGAGGGTTAGGAATTGAACGATGACTTGATTTTATTTTTGGAAACCTATTAGGGTTTTAAGAATTTGAATTTATAAATTAGGGACTGAAGGATTAAATCTAGAAATTGAGTTGAATTTTATTTTGAAATCATTTTATTATATAAAAATAGAATTAAGTACATAAGAAGCAGTATTATAAGTAACTTTCATGATAATCTCTAATGTAAATTAACGAATTGTATTTATTTTAATCTAAACAAAAAATTATACTTTAATATTATATAGATAAAAAAATTAAATAGTAAAATAAATGAAAATATAACCAACGTAGAACGCATATAATAAAAAAAGTTAATTATCATTAAATAAGTAAATAGATGAAAACATATTATTCATATTCATTTCACTTCTTTTGAACTTGAGTAACTACATATTATGCTTTCTTATTCTACACAATGAAATAACAATTATTGCACACCATGAAATAAGTAAATGTTTTTTAGTGTTTGAAGAACTGCAAGAACCTCTACCAAGTTGAAGTCTTGTGATCCAATGGGGCAAGAAAACAAGTAGAGAACCAGCCCCATGGAGTTTCAAAGAACTCCACCAATACCTGCCAATCCTGGTTTACTACGGGAGGCACCATCAATATTCCACTTAAAGCAATCGTGGTCAGGAGGACACCATTAAACAGATTGTTTGACAGAGGTAGCTTTATTCCAATTATTTAATAAAAATTGTTTTTTTCTGATAAAAATGAAATTGCCCTATGCTCTTACATTATTCTCAAATGTATTTGGCACGATATATAGCGCACTTGACACTTTCTTATTAATCCAACATGTAATGCCAACCATTCATCACGCTCGATATGTCGTATAATGAAACTTTTTATATATAATTTCTTGATTTAAAACATCGAAATTCAGTACATTTCAATTACTATTTACTTAGTTGGCACTGACACTATATGGTAAAAAACAAAATAATCTTGTTTTTTATGGTAAAAATCCAAGACTTTAATTATTCCTGCACATGCAATTACCCTTCATGAAATAACCACACCTTCTTCACCACGCACCCCCCTAGAGCAACTTCTCCCGATAATCTCCTCCACAAACAACTGAATATTCTGGTCCGATGAGCCACCACTAGCCACCGCCTCCCTTGCTGCCGATTTCAATTTTATAGCATTTGCTTTAACCTCCTTAGATTTTGCTCCATTCATAATCTCTTCAATACATTTTTCAATTTCATCATTACTAACACTTCCATCTTGATTTGCCCTAAGCCTTGAACCTATACGAAAAATGTCAACAATAAGCTTAGCATTTGTTGGTTGATCCGTCCATTGAGGGTATGCAATCACCGGCATGCCGGTGACTATTGCTTCAAGCACAGAATTCCATCCACAGTGTGTTATAAAACACCCAACAGCATCATGGGATAAAACTTTTGGTTGTGGAGACCATGAAACAATCAGCCCTAATTCCTTAATCTCCTCTAAAAACCCTAACGGCAATTCTCCATCCCCATTAAGCAATGGTGAATCCAGCGGCTTAACTACCCAAAGAAATGGACGTTTCACATTTGTTAAAGCTTTTGCTATCATCTCCATTTGCTTTCTTGATAATATAGTTATACTTCCAAAAGATACGTATATGACTGACGATGGTTCTTGCTTGTTCAACCATTCAATACAAATATCTTCCGCTTTCCACATCTCAAAACCTAAATCTTGATCTTGGTCTTGATTATGACTTTGGCTAAGCAGCGATGGAGGTACAAGAGGACCGATAGGGCGAATCGGGCATAAGTCGACCATTGACTCAATGGCCTCTTTTTCCAGCTCAAAAAATGAATTTCCTAAAACCCAATTGTACTTGTTCAAGTTGAGGAATACATCAAGAACCATTTTATCTAAACTACGAAATGGATTTGAAGGAAGAACAAACGAAGGTAAATCTTCTTTAAGCAACAATGGCAGACCAGGTACCTCCACAATCATTTCAGGGTTATCTAAATTAGGAAATGAGTTCAGGTTATTATAAAACCTATAATAAATAGCATAAAGTGAACATGGTTGTATCCAAAGCATAGCACAAGGGATTTCTAATTCAATAGAGACATTAATCACCCAAGGAACAAAGGGATTGTTTATAATGCAAGAAAGCTTTTTTTGACCATTTTCAGGGTAAGTTTCTTTGATAAGCTTTGATAGATTTATAGGTCCAAATTTGTTTATGGACTCCATGTAGAAGTCTAAATTGGCCTTTCGGTCAAACTCAAGGCTTAGGCCATCGGAGAAGAAGAGAAGTTGGATTCCGTCGATTGAAGAAGTGGAGGAAGTGATGGTGGAGGATTTGAGCATGCGGTGGCGGCCAATTTCAGTGGTGGCTATTGTGACATGCAGTCCTTTTGAGATTAAACGTTTGGCTAATCTAAGCAAAGGATTTAAGTGACCTTGAGATGCAAATGCAACGAGTAACACGTGAATTTCCTGTTTGTTTTTGTCTAATGCCATGACTTTGCATGAAAAGAAAAGATGGGAAGAATGGGAGATAGAGAGATAAGGTTCTGAGGCATGTATGTGAGCTATACAGAGGCAATTGTCACGTATATATTAAGTAAATAAGAGGGCAATTAAGTGTCTAAGATTCTTTCTTTTTTATAAATATTGCAGGTTTGTGGTTTCTCTTTCTATTATAATTTTTATTTTAACTTTTCCGTCTTAACTCATTATATTGAAACTAAATTTTTCTCACCCTAATTGGCCAATTGGTATATCTCACTTCAAGCTAATAGTTCTTTCTATAAAAAAATTTTATATATATGTGATCAATGCAATATAAATATGAATTTTTTTAATAATTCTTCTTATTTTACCTTTTTCTTCCTAATGTATGATTATTAATACACTTTCTAGCAAAAGTTTATATTTTCATTATTTGACTAAAAAGTAACTATACAGTTAATCAGAAATAATTTTATCCATCTTTTTATTTACCTGAAGAGTGAAAAATTTTAAATTTTAATTCTCTTAAATATAGTATTTTCTTCCATTTATTGAATTAAAAAAAAATATTTTTATTATGAATAGATGAACGGCATATATTCCGATTTATGCAAATCAATCCCATATATAGTTAATAACAAAAACTCCATGTGATTGGAAAACGGATCCGTAGGCAATGATGGAAAACAGAATCGTAGGCAATGACGCAATTGCGATGCGACATATACAAATGGACACGTCTACTGAAAATTCAAGAAGTGAATTGTAGTTGCTATACGGAGTTCAAGTTCAAAGCTAGGAAGTAGTACCCATACCCATGCTAACTGCACGCAAGTGGATGTGTTCCCACTCTTCCCACAATCATTGATTAGATATTTACATCGCTCTATTTTTTTTTTGTTCTTTTTGCACTACATGAAAAAAATAAATTAGGGACAAACCATCATTGATTAGCTATTTACATGGCTCTACTTTTTCTTGTTCTTTTTGCACTGCAAGAAAAAAAATAAATTAGCGATAAAATATTTCGTTGCTATTCATAATATTTTGAACTAATAGGTTTATATTATTAAAATAGCAAAAAAAAAAGCAAAAATGCATGTTGCTATTTTTTAGCAATAAAAATCGTATTTTATAGTTAAATTAGCGACAAAAATTTTTGTCGCTAATTTTGTGATATATGAAATAAAGTAAAATTTTGACAGTATTTTGTTGAAATTTTATCGCTAATTTTGTCACTATTTTATCAAAAAATTGTCTCGATTTTGTTGTGGCTACTAATCAAGACCCTCATCTTGATCATCCTCTACATCATCTGTAGTTTGATCAGCACGGAATTCAGCGATAACAAATGCATCAAAATGTCCATCGAACCTAATTGTTGCAGTAGGAAGAACAATAGAAGAAGTGAAATTAGAAGGTGGAGCTATGGAGGTCTATCTTGATTGTATCTGAAGATGCTAATGAATATGTGCAAGCATATCATTCTGTTGCTGCACCAATCTCTCTAATACGGCTATCCTTTTTTCTTAAGCCTGAGATGACTCATCTATCTTCATAGCTGGAAATGAAACAGATGGCGAACATTGACCAATACCGAAGTGGTAACTCGATGCCTAAGTCTCAATACTGTATATTCGCCTATAACACTGTTCTCCAGCAACTTGAATAAAAATTTCTCTATCATCCTGAATTTGTTACTCTGAATCTTTCTTTGTTTGGTGTTGAAAAGTATTATCCATTTGAGATTGGTAGTCCTTCTGCCATCAATATTTATAATTTAGCATTTATAAATATTATACTATGTATAATTAGCGTATTAAACATTCTTGCATTGACATCTTAATTAACAACAAGTTCAGAGTGAAATTTAACTATCTTACAAATACTCGCTTTGATCGATTGTCAATAAAACCATGATCAACACCGTTTTTCTTTTTTGTGTGGAGATGATAGAAAAGCTCTCACAAAGTAAGCTCCTTTCCAGTTTCTACAGTCTATATAATATAAAACAACAATTATAAGCTATATATATATATGCTCTATAATAATGAAATAGTATTTTTTTTATTAAGTAGAATATTATCATGTTTTCTTTATGCTTTAATGCAGATATGGATCTTTTAGTATGGAGAGACATACTAGATCCTTCACCATCTTTCTCTGACTTGCGGTTCTTTGATAAAAGCTATGACTTCTTAATAATCATAGCCTTTTCCAATATTCACTTCATTTTTTCCAAACATTATCTTTAACAATTGTCTTTTTTTTTTAATGGCTAAATGCATAAATTAATTTATGTATTTACATAAATTTGCATTTATTAAATATTTAAATTTATAAATTTTTTTATTGAATGTTTTAATTTTTAAATCTAGATTAATTGAATACTTATTTAATAGTTGAAAAATTTTAAATTATTATTTAAAAATTATGGTAACTACTCGCATAGCACTATTTTATATGCAAAAGCTAAAAGTATCCAAAAATATATAATTTTAATATGAAAAAATGTACGATATTACTAAAATTTATAACTTTAAGATTTAAGAGTATATTAAGTCTCTCAAAAAGCTAAAGATACTACAAGGTTGTTTATGAAGTACATGGGTGAATTTATACATTTGGCCTTTTTTCATGTTATGGTAATCCAATAATTATTGAATCAATTTATGCATAAAACTTTTTTCCTTGGTAACTTCAAAGATGCATTTTTCTATGTCAAGACTCACATTTTTTTTAATATATGGGAGGTCCCAAGGACTAGAATAATATTGTGGGGTGTATAGTAGGAGACACTCCTCTCTTTTGAATAACATTCACCAAATTAGTAATAACTTTATAAGGGAGAGGATCCGAACTCGAGACCTCTCACTCCCTACATCTGTTAAGAAAGGTAGAAAAAGCAATCAAACCACACTCGATTGGCTATATAGACTCATTAACTTTTAAAAAAAGAGGAGTAGAAATAAAAAAATTATAAGAATAATAATGAGATATGAAACCTCAATTACTTCATACTTCTAATTACTTGATAGCGAAATCCAACTAAGGTAATTTTGTTCTATACTTTAATTGCCATTTTTTATACCATAATCATAAATAAACTAAGATGCACTCATAAATTAAGCCACCCGGTTCATTGGTCTATATCCATGGACAAAATTAATGAAATTTTTTTTAAATAAGAATATTTTTAACTATTTTCTAAAGAAAAAAGATAAATGAAAATAATTTTTAAAAAATATTTATTGCAATTGGTTTGATCTATGTACGAACACAACAAAATTACCATAAAAATAATAAAACAAATTGCCAAAGCAAGTTTTTAGTTTTACTCGTAAAATTAGTAACGTTTTTTGGATTTTGGAAAACATATAGCAACACCAATCCAATAAATAACGAGTGGTAGAGAGAAACACACTTGATAAAGTATTGCAATCAGCATCATGTCGTTTTTATCTCTTGGACCAGATGCTGCTAAGTAGAAGGGTGTTATCAATCTCCGTAAATATTAAATTGATAGATCACATATGGAACTCAATGGGATCTAAACTTCGATTTAGGTGTATATATACCTAAGGTTGGGTTTCAAATTGGAATTGCGTTAAAATTGAACTAATCAGAATCTGTATCAAACCCATAATTAATTAATGGTTTTCAGTTTTAAACCATGATTGAAACAGTATGTTCATACTCAGGTTTCAATTTGTCTTTCAAAAAAATAAAATAAATAAATAAATTTGACACTTTTGTTATAAAATAATATAAATTAAAGAGATGAAATAGAAAGTAAAATAGGGAGACTAAGAGGGTATATTTATTATTGATGAAAAGTATAGCTACATAGGTGAAATTCTAAAAGAGTTCTACACAAATTAGGAAAATAGAGTTCACAATATTTAAAAATATATACTTCTAACCTATACAGGACATCCACTTATAACACCATCCAATCTATCTTCAAAGGATATGCATAAGAGAAGAGAGAAGAAAGAGAAGTAATAGAGAGTAAAATATGGGAAAATATGAAAGTGTATTTATTATTGATGAAAAGTCATAAATATATAGTTATATAAGTGGAACCCTAATAGAACTTTCCACAAATAAGGAAAATAAAGTTCGCAATAATTAAGAATATAGACTTCTAGGAGAAATTCTCAAATAAATTCAGTCTACCACGTCAGTTATAGACTAACCCAATGAAATATAACCACATCAGCATTTGTTTTTTCAAAAGCTTATTCCTGGTCAATTCTTTCACATTTTCCGTTTAGTTGGAGATAAAAAAAAAAGGTAATTGAATTGGTTTAGGAGTTATTTATGTGTACAGAAAAAGAGCAAAATGTTGATGTGACAGTATTTCATTGGGTGAATATAGCTGGTGTGGTAGACCGAGTCTACCTAAGAATTTCTTCATACAGCACATGCACTTATTTCATAACAATTTTCAGTTTAAAAACTGCGATACCAATTTAAAATTGTGAAAAAAATGTTGTCAATGAAATTTGAATTTATTTTTTGTTTTATTGCATTTTCTAAAATAAATTATAAAACTTTCACTAGATAGGTTTTTTCTTTTTCAATAACATTATTTTTTCTTTTTATTATTTGTTCAAATTGCAAACCTGAAAAAAAAAAAAGAAAAAAACACCTTACAAAACTTGAAAAAAAAGTTATCTAATTTAGATTTCAAACTGAAATACAATCAAAATTAACCTTCTAAAGTCATATTAGAGACTGCTTTGAGTCAAATTCTACATTTTTTATAATCAAAACCAACGATTCTGAATCCGTAGTAGGATTAATCCATTTGTCGTTCTTTAGTAGGATTTATCTGGAATCGACTTATATTGATTCTTCATAAATAAAAAATAATTAAGAACCACAAGACAATCCCATGTATCATTTTCATCAATTAATTAACAAAAAGATAAAATTAACTTCATTAATCGTAAAAAGGACAAATATGTCGTTTCTTTTTATCCCATTCTGTTTAAATAATAAAAGGACAGTTATCATTAATTTAAACATTTCTGTTTTTTCTTGCTAATTAGATTCGTTTGTTTTGGTTCTTCAATAAGAAAAATGAACTTTTATCCCCAGCTTGAGATCACCATCACTCCCTCTCACATTCTCTACCACTTCCCGATTTCCACCCAGTTTTTCTTTTCCAAGCATTAAGTTTTTACTTCGCTTTATTGCTGATCAGGGAATAACTCATATTGGATATACCATGCTCCAATATTCTTATATATTCAGTTTAGAAATGATAACATTTTTTTTTATAAAAGAAAATTGGCAATCATTGTGCTTTTGCTTCACACAATATATATACTATTATTGTATATATTGCTTCACCATAGTCGGCTTGCGAGCTATTCGAACCAACTCGAAAAAAGTTGAAAAAGTTTGGCTCGAATCGAGCTCGAGCCTAATGATATTTAACTTGAAAGCTCATTAAACCTTATCTAGTTTTTATATAAACATATATATACTATTATTTTACGCTGCTCAAACCTCAAGCTGAGCTCGAGCTTAGTATATTTTCAGTTGAAGTCGAACTCGAGTAGAGCTCGAGCTTTCATCGAGTCAGAGTTTGAGTCTAAATTTTCATGCTTATTGAGTTTCGAGCCGAGTTAAATTCTATCGAAACAAATTTTTGAGTCTGATAGTTTCAATCTTAGCTCAGCTCATTTACACTCCTACGAAGATGATGTTGAGTTTAGAGATGGCAATAAGATTAAACATGGTGAAATTTGTCATCTCTTGTTAAGAAAGCAAAACTTTATAGTCCTCAGGAAATTAAACTTGGACAGGTCCAGTAGTCCAAGTGCATAAAGCAGCAAGGAGTGAGTTTACTTTAGACTATTTTTTTTACAAGTTTGAGCCCAACCCATGATCTGGTCCGTAATCCAATATTATTTTTAGGGCTATGATTTTATGTCCTAAGCCTCTTCAATTGGTGGGATATTGGATCTCTTCTGAAGCTCCAAGCCAAGATTTTAAATTAGTAGCAACAAACTTTTGATCATTTAAATAAGAGGTCAATGTGTTGGTTGGTGGTAAGAGTAAAGCGGTTTCAGTTCTGTAAACGTAAACGTGAGAATATGAGTTTGTTCTTTGGGAGCAAATTTACTGAAAGAGCCAAAACCCTTTGTTCTTTCCATATCCTAAAGTCAATTAACACATGGTGTTGGTGGTTGTACAAAAATATTAAAAGAGAAGGGAAAGAAAAAGAGCTTAAATTTCATATCCCCATATCGGGGATGTGCACAACTACCAATTGAACCGAACATAAAAACCGAACTAATTTTTTTCGATTTACTTCGATCAGCTACTTAGAAGAGACTTGGTTTGTCGGTTCATTTGGTTTCAACTAAAATTATTATTCGGTTCGAATTGGTTTTATAGAGATTCATCAGTCGAGATTAACTGACCGAATCAATGGTCAGTTCAAAAGCCAATATCAGTCCGATTCTGTCTGTATTCAAAATATCAACTTGTATTATTTGATCTTAGTTTGGTTCGATTTGAAATGAACCCGCGGTTTGCTCACCCCTATCCATGCCATTCATGCGTGCCTGTTTTGAACACTAGAGAATTTACGGCATGGGAGAGTCTCTATCATGTGAACGAGTCCCTATCATATGGGAGAATCTTCATTGGCTTATATTATATAGGCTGCTAAAATTACATTACTGCAAAGTACAGATTTATATATTTTTTATGTTTCTACTTATTTATTATGTGAAATTAACATGTTGGTCTGAATATTAATTTCTCAGAAAATAGATTTTTTTTATAATTTAATTCTTGTTTTGCTAATACAATATTCAATATCTTACTGTATAATTAAAATTGGCAAAAATGGTCAATTACAAATTAGTTACTAAAGAAGTGAAAGTTCCTAAATCCCTTTATTTGAAGGAAATGTGGTATTTTTCTAAAAGAAAAAAAGATAGGTCAAGTGAAAATTGCTTGATAACAACTAATATTGTAGCCATAAAAACATAATTACAAATAGTAGTCTTAATCCCATGTTTGATGTCTTAATGCAATGTTGCAAATGAATGGTTCAAACTATGTTCCACAAAGTAGTTTGAAATAAGCAATTACTAGCTTCATTTCAACAAATTTAGTCAAGTTGCTATTTTCTCTTCTACAACTCAAATAAAATTGTGGTTCAACTTTGAAGTTTGAAACACTTTATACATATTAAATTTTATTATTTTAATAAATCAGGTGTGGTCTGATTAGTCTTTTCATTTGTATGAAAAATGAGAGATTTGAGTTCCAAACCTCTCCACTACAAGTATTTTCACCAACTTGGTATATAGAGAAAAACTGTTACAATGTCATTTACTATGAACAATATTCTACATATACATGAGGGGAAAAATAATAAGCTTTAATTAAATAGTGTTGAAATCATCTCCAGACTAAGAAATCTCCATTTTGAACCTCTGTTTGAAGCTAAACTAAGAACTAACTAAAAAAAAAAAGGAAATAAAGAATACCTCCGTTTGGCATATACATAAATGCAACGATATATTTGTTGTGGTTTAGAATTATCACTAGCAGTAACATATTAGTGTCCCTCACCAGGGCTAGGACCCTCCTTAACCACTGCTAGAGTTTGCAAATTTTCATACTTATGCCCTACACCAGGGCTTGGCCCTGACTTCTTTATAGCTGCAAGAGACAATCCTTTCATTACACCTTCAATCTCTCTAACAACATCTTCTTGTAACCTTGAAGAAGAAGAAGAAGAAGAAGAAGAAGAAGAAGAAGAAGTACTACTCAACAACCTTCTTGCTTCTATGCTATAAAGCATACTACTTAACAAAAGAGAGCCAAGAAAAAGAGTAGAGAAAAGGGTATTAAATTTTTGTTCTTTGCCCATTTTCAAGTTTGACAGAATTGCATGATAGGATCCATTTATAGTGCTTGAGAATTTGAATACGGTGTGGGGCTCTTTTGACTAATAATAAATAAAGATTTGTACTATATTTTCCAAGGCATGTGGATTTTTATTTATTTTTTTATTTTTTTTATAATTAGGACTGATCCCTCAAGCCGAGGAGCATAAAAATTTTTAATTTTTCCAGGAAAATGTATGTTTAGAAAAATTGAACTTGTGTTCTCGATCTTCATCACCCCAACCAACATTTTATTAGATTTTTTTTTTTTAGTTTTTACTTTTATTAGTATATTTGATTAATTAAATAATTGAGATGCCGCCGCTTCTAGTTCATGGTATTTAGGAAACCACCAAGACTGTTTGTTTCTTTGGAAAATGAAATTCTTGTAGCAAAAGCAAATGGTGAGTTTGGCTTTTGTGAAAGTGACAAGTGGATACTATTATTTAGGAAATGGGATTTTTCTTTTGCAAAATTTTGGGTTTTCACATCAATTTAGTTTGTCATATGATTCAAGCCAAAGTTAGATAAGTGATTGAAATCGACAGCTTTTCAAATTCTTTGATTTTGATTTATTTAGTAATCTAATGATAGGACCACGTTTCAAAATTTGGTATTAGGTGTTTAAAAAAATGACAATTGATGTCAAGATAGAGAATTTTTTAATTTGAGTAATTTGATTTTTAATTTTTTAGTTAACTTATAATCTCGTAAATCAAGAGATAATTCCACAATCACCAAGTTTATTGATTTTGACCTTTACATGTTATCACCAAATTGTATACATTCATAGCATGCATTGACAATTTTTATTTAATAGTTATTTATCAGCGGTTAGTGATAAATTGAAACGTCAAATCTTAAATCTTAATTTATATTATCTCCATCCATAATATTTATCACATTTGAAAAAATAGTTTATTTCAAAATATTTATTATATTTATAGTTTCAAGAAATAATAAATTTTTTTCTACGTTTATCCTCTATATACGATAATAATTATTATTTAAATTTAATAATTTTTTTAGAAAATTAATATTAAATTAAAGATAATATAGTTAATTTGCTAAATAATTTATTATAACTTAGACAAATTTAATAGTTTCATTAAGAGGTATGAAATTTCAAATTTTATAAATATTATGGAACAAAGATAGTAGTTAAGAATATCAGTTATAATTTTAACACCCAATAGCTGAATTGTGAAATGTTGTGTTAAATGCTAAAATTTCAAAACTCTCCCAACTAGAAGCTGGAATTCAAAAGCCAGATACCAATTCTCAACCGCTCATTCAAATGGGGCACTTACCTTTGGGGTAGAACTATAAACAGTAAAGTTTAGAGGGGCAAAATAGAAGTTCTAAAATTTTTTACAGGTGAAACATAACTTTTATGTTTTTAAGGTAATATATAAATTTTTATAAGGATTTTTTTTTCTACGGACGACACCTACAATCCACTATTTGCATTGGCTCTTACTTTAACTAGTTATTGCCAAACAAAAAAAAATTGGCTTAATTATAGATTTAGTGTCTGAATTTCTAAAAAATTTTTATTTCAGTGTCTCAACAAAAAATATTAAACTAAGAATAAAAATTTATTTTACATGATTTTCTCTTTTTATTGGATTTACACATGAACCATATCAATATTTACTATTTTTGAGCAAAAATGGACCAAATATGACCTATTTAGCATCAAACCAAAGCAAAGAAGGCTATTAAAGCCTTGTTGATGACAAAGTCCAAGTAATGCTCCTAAAAAGCTAAAAGAGCCCAAGACTAACATTCAAAAGTCCAAGAGAAAGAATGGTGAAAAATTTATCAACGTGGACAGTTAAGGACCAAGCACAAAGTGAGTTGCGAGACAACCTCCTGACAAGATCATTTGGACTGATACATTACAGTTTAGATAGGAGCATTGTATCCAGCCTTGTGAGCAATCTCCTTAAATATTTTTATTCACTTTTGTACAGTGGAGAGCAGCTTGACAGACTCAAGTTGCGCAAGTTATTGAATATGGCATGGACCAATAGAGGCCAATCAATGATCCCGTCACCTAATCAGCCTAAAGAAGGAAGAAGGATGAAGCTACGTTAAAGAACCTGGACCAAGACAAAATAACCTTTGAAATGATCTTCTAATAGATCACTTGGACTAAAACTACAGCGTTTTGGAAGAAATAATGCACCTAGTTTAGATGCATCTCCCATTTTGATTATTTTATTACTTCTTTCTCTTGACGCGGGCGGTGGATACAGCTTTTGCAGATGCAAGTGGTGCAAGTTGAAGAGTTGATGATGTGGACCAATGAGAAGCTAGGAAAGAAAGACTATATAAGGAAAAAAGAAACAAGTTTAACGAGTTAAACACTCTTAGGCACTTGTTGCCATGAGAGAGCAAGGTATAACCAATCAAAATTCAGCAATAATAGGAGAGAGAGTCAGTAGCTTTTAGCATTAGTTTTACAATATCACAAAAGAAAAGGGGAATTTCTCAAACTTTAGACATGGACAACAAGGTCAACCAACCAAATAAACCCCAAAGTTTGTTATTTATGCCTTTTATTCCTTTTGTGTATTTTATTTTCATTGATATATTTATAATAATGTTATGTTAAATATTTGGATCTAGTTATGGGATTTACCTATTAATTTAAAAATACAGTTTTGAATAGTTTAATTTATGTTAAATGCTTAAATTTCTAATTTAATGCGTGTGAGTTTAACGCCTGTGAATATAAAGGCCATATATTTGCATGATCTTAGACCGACTTGTATGATTGAAAAATTGATTTATTAGTCAAATCCAACGAGTTAAACCTAGAAAATTAGACCTAGGGATAGGCTAAATTTCTTTGAGAGCCAAAGGACTAGCACTAGATCATTGGATTTCAATCAACGTAGTACCACGAAAGTAGGTCCTATTTTGATTATAACACGTCCATTTAGTCTTAAAAGAAGAACTTAGATAATTTAAGTTAGTTCTCCTTCAGGAATTGGCATAAAACGTTTTAACCATGTTAAGCTATGAACGTAGATATCATATGGTTTTAACTGTCCATTTAAACTCGAGAGAGGAATCTAAATACGATAAATCAATTATTAAGGGTTTGCACTAAGAATTAATAGAGATCCCATAGCTAGACTACCTCATCAACTATTTGCTTGAATTTATTTTTTATTATCTTTACTTGTTTATTTTAATTTGAATTCATTTAATTTAATTGCAACTTAGTTTAATTCAAACTCCATTTAATTTTGGTCTTCCTAATAATTGTCAAATATAATAAATTAATAGCTTATTCCTTAATCTCTGTGGGGCGATAAACTTTTTACTACTTATACGACCCATATACTTATGAAACACACTCTAAAGATCTAATGGTGGACTTGAAGAAGCAAGTGAAAAATAATGTAAGTGTGGAAGTTACTATTACTAAAATGAGGAGAGCAAAGATCCGATATTTGGCAAAGTTAAATGGGGATTCAAAGGGAGAATATGCAAAAATATAAGATTATTTGGGGGAAGTGGAGAGATCAAATCCAAGAAGTAGCAGCAACTGGCAAGTGCAAAGGCTAATTCTTAGTGGCCTTCCTGTATTTGACAGGATGTACATTTGTTTTGACACACTAAACAAAGGGTTTCTTACTGGTTGTAGAAAGGTGGTAGGGCTTGATAGTTATTTCCTCGGAGATGCAATTAAGGGAGAACTGTTAATTGCGATGGGTAGGGATGACAATAACAAGATGTATCCAATAGCATGGGCTGTTGTAAATGTGGAGTGCAAGTCTATTTGACATTGGTTTATTGACCACTTGAAGAAGGACTTGGATACAACTGATGGTCAGGGTTGGACATTTATATCTAACTAACAAAAGGTAAATCAACTCACATTTCTTGTTTTTGATTTGTTTTATGTTGTGCTTTGTTATTTAGAAAAGTTAATGTCTAGTAAATTCTTATAATGTGTTACTATTATGTTTTTTGTTTTCGAGGTTTACTTAATGCTATATATGAGAAGTTGCTTTTGTGTGAGCAAAGGTGTTGTGCAAGACACCTCGATGCCAATTGGAGGAAGAAACACAGAGGCAGTAAACTCCATCAACAATTTTGGGCATGTGTGAAGTCCTA
Organism: Jatropha multifida; assembly: GCA_948099535.1. Taxonomy (NCBI): domain Eukaryota; kingdom Viridiplantae; phylum Streptophyta; class Magnoliopsida; order Malpighiales; family Euphorbiaceae; genus Jatropha; species Jatropha multifida. The sequence continues at coordinate 48,170 of CANUEX010115631.1, read as the reverse complement.
CAACATGCCTGATTTTGAAGCCAATATGACTGAGCTTAAGAAGATGTCCAAACATGGCTTCAATGCACACCTAAGTCATTGGTGTAGGGTCTATTTTAATACTCATGTAAAATGTGACATTGTTGATAATAATTTATGTGAAGCTTTTAATAGTAAAATAATTAAGCCTAGGAAAAAATGCATAATATCTATTTTAGAGGATAGTAGAAGGCTTGTGATGATTAAATTGCACACAAATAGAGATCAAACATATAAGTGGATAGATGATTATGGAAAAAGAATTAGGAAGAAATTCTGCAAAAATCTTGAAATCAATAGGTAGTATCAAATGGTTTGGAATGGGGCAAATAGAGGTGAGGTGTTGTATAATGGCGATACTTATGTAGTAGATTTGAAGAGTCGTACATGTCCATATAGAGTGTGGGAGGTGTCTAATATTCTTTGTTGTCATCTTATATGTGCAATTAATGATCTTGGAAAGAATCCATATGACTAAATTTTTGGTTGGTTTAAGAAGTCCACCTATTTAGAGGCATATACACATATACTTAACCTTATGAATAGAGTCAAATTTGGGGAAAAAAATAAAAAAAAAGGACCTCTTCCATCCAAAAATGAAAGAAAACCAGATAGACCATGTAAGAATAAGATTAAAGAGGATGGTGAACCAAAGAGTGGAACTACAAAATTGAGTAGAAAAGGTAAGATCATTTCATGTCAAGCTTTTTTTGAAAAAGGTCACAATAGGAAAACTTGCAAGTATATACAAAAGAAATAGTACTAGTGCACCAGTTGGAGGAGATGATGGAATGGTATTTATTCATGTATCAACTATTAATAGATGAACTCTTGAGTCAGAGATGATAAGCAATGTCACAAAACCAGTAGTGAATGATTTTACAATAGATGATTCATTGAGGCCATCCAATACTCAGGTAAAGTTTCATTTTTGTTTTCAATTTTGTTTTCTTTCCTTCATTGAATTCAATGTTTTTAATCATGCATTGAATTTCTATTGTATATTAGGTAAGAAGCAGAAGAAGTGAGCACCAAGTGGAAAACTCAATGTGAAATGAACCTCAAATTGAACAAAATTCAATTACCTAACAAGGTTCAATACTGATTTTCAATGAGCAACTATATTATAAGTATATGAAGGCAAAAAATCCTAAGAAAGTGAATAGCTATGGTGCTTACACTGACCTTCCAGGCAATGTGACTATGAATGTGAGAATGATTATAGTTTAATTTATTTTTTTCTTCTATTTATTGTGTGTTTTTAAAATATTATTTAGTAGTTATGTTTATTTTAAAAGATTTTGCAGTGTTATGTGTTATTGTCCTTCATTTTACTTTCAACAGTATGACTATTTTAATATATTTTTAGAATGGAACATCTGTTGAGATGCATTTGAATATGGGTGAAAAGATCAGGGAGAGGAATCCACCTTAATCTAATTTATAAATAATAGAATTGAGGGATTTCACAAATATGGGAACCACTATATAACTTCTAACTAGTTGCAGGTATATATATCCTTAACATAGTTTTTAATGCTTATTTCATTGTAATTAATAGTAGAATGAAATACTAGTTTAAATTATTTGATTGTAATGTTAAATTATAGAGAAAGGAAATTATTTGATTGTAATGTTAAATTACAAAGAAAGGAAATTATTTGATTGTAATGTTAAATTATAGAGGAGGGCACAAAAAGGAACATGGAGGCAATCGCAATGTCAGCACGAATTGGAGTAGTTATAAGAAAGAAGAACACAACAAATGTCAAGTAGATGATTATGTAGCCACATGAGAATCAACAATAAGACAATGATGGAAAGAAAGAAGAACAAATATGACATTGTGTATTGTTGACTCTTATCCACCATATTTTGTAGTGACACTTTATTGTTTTAGCAATGCAAGAACAAATGATTATGCCAGTAGGAATGATTTTAATTGTCAACTTTAAGCTACATATATTTACTAGAAAAGTTGAACAAAATATGCAAATTCAACCGATTGTAACTTTTTGGATTCTATAAAAATGAATGACTTTTGAATGTATATGTTTACTATTTTGATAAATATATATGCTTGCTATTTGGATGTATATGAGAAGCTTATATTGAGCAAAACAACAAGTTGTTTGAACATGTTTAATCTTAAACTTTATAGGAATACTCTTGGATCAATTCAATATTATTTGTCATGGGAAATTTTTTAATTAATTACAATTCATATGAACAAAATATACAACTGATGGCGAAGAGAAAAATTGAATTCATTCAGAATTGCAACTTTAATTATTATGAATAACCATTTGATGAAGCACTAAACAGTAAGCAATCTTCATATAAATGGAATATAATTTCGTTTAGGCATTACATCAAGCATTACTACAAAACTTAGCAATGTTACCCCAAAAAAATAATAGTAAGCATTATTGAAACACAATATACAGCCTCTAGTTCAAATTCATTGAGGCATTTCATCAAACATAACATACACATAGCTACAACTTCTACAATAGCTACTGTCACTCTCACTTCAAGAAAATTACAACAACAAAAACAATAAGGCTACACCATAGTCATTCTGCCTTCTCTGTCGCCTCCGCAATTGATCTTCCAAAGAGTTTATTTTTTCTAAGCAAACTAGGAATTATCTGCTTTGATCTGTTGCAAATAGCAGGATCAACCTATTCGAAGAAATCGTACCCAATAGTCTGCCCCACAAAATTTTAATTTCAAACCAATCATTTTCAACCCAAACGCAATAAACATGGTGCAAATGAATAGCCTTCAACCCAAATGTAGAAGAGAAAAACTTGCACTTCTTGACTCATAGCACATAAATCTTCTACTTGGTCCCAATTTGTCCAAGAAGTGCAAATGATGCATAGCTTCCCGCATTTGCAAACTCTGTTTTCCATTTCCAATGAAGAATAATCCTACTCTCTCTAATCTCCTTTTTCAATTTTCCTTATTTTAGAACCTAATTTTTTCCAAGCCCCTAAAATGCAATAGAAAGGGGATTGATTTTTTAGGTTGATTGATCAAAGTGGTGTTTTGATTAGGGTTAAGGCCAATTTTTTCAATTGTTTTTTACACTTCACTGTTGGCGTGTCAAGCTTTTTGGCATCTTGCTTAAGGTCAGATACTAAAGTTATAGTTAAGCCAAATTTGACGTAGTTATGGAAACAAAAAAATATTTATTTTTGGTTTAATTGATATTGTAATTAATGTAAGAAGTGAGATGTTTTGAATTCAAATTCTCTCAATTATACCGGTTTAGTGAATTAAGGGCAAACTCAAGATATGTGCACTCATCCAACACGAGTCTAACCGGAAGCAAATTAAGCAAAAATGTATATCAAATAAAAAAAATTTTATGCATCTAAATTAAAGTTATAATTGCAAAACTAAACTTCAGGATATGTAAAATAAAATTTTGTTCTTTAATAAGTGATCGACATAGACAACTGCCTACTTTGTCACTGACACAGGAAGGGCACTAGCCGTGGTGGTCCCACCGCCTTAGAAAAAAATTTTAAAATTCTGCCCCCTAAATTTATAAAATGTTTCACTTTTATCCCATTCAAAAAAAGAAGTGCATCTTTTTAATTTTGCCCTTTTAACTTTTGAAATCTTTTTTTATTTCCTTAGATCTTCAATCCTGGCTCGACATTGAAATGTCTTATATTTGACTCTGCCACCAGAGTTTGATACATATTGAACATGATTATAAACACATTTGAAACACATTCTCAATATTTTTTATGAAAAATTTTATAACACTTTAATTTTTATTTTGACTAATTGAACACTTTAATTTATAAAATTAAATTGATTAAATAATTTATAAATACTAAATTATTTAATTTCAAAAATTTAGAATAAAATATGTTGAAGCATGGATTCTTTATACTAATATGCATTCTTCTACTTCTCATGAAACTTCTCACAAATCATAAAATTAAATTATATATCTTAAAATTAATAGTACAAGTTTTATTTTTTCTATTATATATTAAAATGCATTAATTACAATTATTTTTTGAAAAACAATATATTGACAATTTTAACTATAAAATGTTTAGCTTTATTATTCCTCTAATTTTTACTTCCTATAATAATATAATGCATTAATATTCTATTCAAACTTATATATGAAGATTCATAGCATCAGAATAATCATTTGAAATGTTGACCTTCAACCCATCTTTTTCTTTGTATTATTTTTACTTTTTATAATATAAATATTAATTGAAATATAAATTTGTAAATTCTAAAAAATTTTAAGAGCAAATATAACATGATTAAATAAATAAAATCAAAATCAAATAAATTAGAATATATACTCACAAATAAATTTAGATTTAAATAGTTGATTATAATATGTATTAACTTAATTTAAAGTAATCCCTTCTTTGAAAATAAAAATTAATATGTCGTAGATATTCAACATGTAATCCTTTTAATAGATAAATAAATTATCTTGATACTATTTTTTAATGTCTGATGCTAAAAATCCAATTCACTTATATTTTTATATTCAAATAAAATTATTACCGACTATTATCTTTTCCTTCTGTTGTGATTATAATCATATAATTATTATTTTTCTTTAGATTTTTATTTACTTTGAAGAGTTCTTTAATAGTAAAAGTAAAATACAGTGATAAATTATTTTTAAATAATCTAAAACATTTTACTTATAATATTTAAAATAAGAATGTTTATTTTTTCTGCTTCTGATTTCCGTTTTTAATATCCGTTGCTAATCTTCTTGTAGCCGGCTATATTAGCTTGTTTATCCAAAAACTGCAACTTGGAAATGTTCTAAACATACAAGTAATATCGTGGACTAAATGCTCAATAATTTAATTAAATCACCACATGCTTATTACTTGTTTAATAATTTATAATTTATAATTTATAATTTATAACTAAATATCAAAGTCCAAGAATATTAAAAAAAAAAAAAGGCTATTTTGAATATTCACTCTAGCTTCGATTGCCCAACAATGCTTTTTTGTATTTCAAGCTTTAGGCTTATCATATAACTATTTAATTTGGTAGATACTTTAACAAGCACCGTAAAATTGGTAAAAACTCTTTATAATGAAAAAAATTTTAACTCAAAAATTTTCAAGATATTTGAGCTAAGATATTTACAAATTGTAGTAGGACGAATAAAATCTTACAACCATTCGAATGTTGACTTCTAGTTAAAAAAAACCATATTCTATTAAAAATCGGGATTGTTGTCGGGTTGTGCGGATTCGATTTCAGTTCGATCCGGTTAAATTTTGCAGTTCAATTCGATTCTATAATTTATTGGCTTGTAAATTTCATATTTACCTTTAAAACAAACTAATACATAATATTTTTCTCTTTGACAATAACCTTTAATCAGGTTTTAGAATAAGTAAATTACGTGTTCAATGTCAAAGGTCTTTGGCCGTCTTTTGTTTCGTGAAGCCATTTGCCGACAATGCTTGATAAATTAACAGGAAGTAAAAGAGATTAAGGAATAAAATTGAAACTAGTTTGAAAAATAGTTATAAATTAAGATAGGAAAATGAAATATTCCAAACAAATATTACAATGTCATAGAATAGAATCCAATACTAGATTTAGACGGTTGTGAAAAATAGACGTTTCAATATATTCTGCAAGGACGTGGCTTTTCATTTACAAATTCTTCTAACCACCCATTCAGATCATGACAATAATTAATAGCTCACCAACAAAATTTGCAGAGAGATTGGACTTTATATATACTAACTACTCTCTCTACACCTGCAGACAGACACAGAGTCGAATGCGTGTGTGTATATATATATATAGGTTAATAATTTTTTACATGTTATAGAATTATTTAAAATGTTAATCAGGTGTAGGCCATGAGGAATGGAGTTGAAATCCTCTCGTCAAATTGAGTTTTTATTGTATCAAATTTTGAGCTCACTGCAAACAACTAGTCATGGGAAGTAATTGTGGTGGATGGTGGCCTAACTTGTATTGTATTGAAGTGGGTGAGAGACCATTTCCTGAAATGGAAATGCTTTAGATAAATAGATAGAGACATAGATCTTCTCTTGCTCTTGCTGTCCATTCAGAATCAACATTACTACCATATTTCATCATATATATATACATATACAGCTTTGTTTGGTCAAATGCTACATTGAAAAAAAAAAGGTGGCATCTCGTTAATAATTCTGTGTTTTATAAAAAGCTACTTAAACAGCTAACAGTTAAAGACTACTACCAATTGACAGCTACAAAAATAATTAATTTCGCCGAATAAACCCTTGATTGGTCGAAGTTAAAATAACCTTGACTCTTTCTTCCGTGGATTCTAGCCTCCAATGTGATCATTTGCTTTTAACATATTTTAATTTGGGCTCCAACAAAACTTTGTTGAGAGGAGATTTGAATTCTAAAATACTAGTTTAATTGTTTTTTTTTCAAAAAGAAGATAATTATCGCATAATAATGAAAACAAACAGTTCGAAATGGAATTCAAAACCTAGGGTAAGAATAGGAAGCTGTTACAAGAGAATGAGCCCCACTATTAAATTGTTTCTTAACCCAACTGACAGGAACATCAAGATGACAACTTAAAATAGTTTTACAATCATCAACAACCTAAGTAAACTCTCAAAGATCCTCTACTAGAATTGCAAAATGCCAAGCATTTAATTTTCAACCGTACATCCCAACATATTCTTGATATTCTTTCATTTTTTTATAACTTCTGATAATATCTTTTCGTTCTTTGAAAGTTGAGTAACTAATAAGCAACCAAGAGAACTACTAGTTGACCTTTGATGAAATTAACCCCTATAATACGTTAAGTGGTTATTTCTTTGTGAGAGGAACTTAGCACAAGAAACAAGAATGTAGTATTTTTCTTTTCTTTCTTTCTTCCCTTTTTTTTCCCCTTTTGACTATCTATAGAGAAGCGAAGGTTGGAAAATCAAGAAATGATAATGGTTATTTCTTGAAGCTAAAGAAAATGTTAGCAAAAGAGGTCACAGCATGAAACAAGAGCATTGTTGTGTGGAGTAGTCAACAAAGTTCGGTAAACCCAACAGAGCTTCAAACATGGAGCTACACATTTAAAATTATCAGTGCATGAATAAGAGGAACAATTGTTTCCATTAAAAGAAACAAATGCCATTTTATGGCGTGATATTTTTTCAGAAATACGCAGCTGTTTTTGGGGAAAAAATATAATAATAGCGTTATATGCGTATTTCAAGAGAGGAAAAAGAAATTACAAAACGGGCTTTTGAACTCAATTAGAAATAATAACGTCAACGAAAATAAGACCATTTCATTAGAGAAATAATGGGAAGTAGAATAATGATATTTTTCCGTAATGATACCATAGGAGGGGTTCTGGTACAATAAGATGATATTAGTTTATATTGGATAATAAATTGAATAATTTTTTCTTATTAATTAGATAAATTATATAATTATTTTATAAAATATTAAAGATTCACATAAAATTAGATTAATATATATGTATAAATTATATGTGAGTAAAACTATAATTTTTTTTATTTTTAGTAATAGATGCAATTAAATCAAAATTCAAATTCTATATTTATAAATTGCTTAATTATTATCTTCCTTAATATAATATTTTTCATATTATACAAAAAATACATATCCAAAAATTAATTTAAAAATTTTAATAGCTATTCAAAATCTTGTATATTTTATGGCATAATTTTTATGAATTTATTTTTCATATTTTGTGTAATGTTAATTTTTTTTTCTTGTTAACTAGATAAATGAAAAAGTTTAATTTCTTTTTTTTTAAACCGTCTAAACTACTAAATCGAATCAAATCAAACTAAATCACCGCTGAAGGTTTGAATTGATTTAAAATTTTTAATGATTTGGTTTGATTTTAATTTTTTCCAAAGCGAACACTTTAGATTTAGTTCGATTATTATGTTCAAACCAATACACAAACAGCCCTATATCTACCTAAATTTATATTCAAAAATTATCTCTATTTTATCACTTAAAACCGCTTGATTAAAGATTATGAAGTGAAAATTTCTAAAATATGATGTATAAATTTTTGCACAAGTTAAATTCATAAATAGGGAATTTAAAAAGAAAATCATAAATGAGAATATTGTCGTTTTGAGTTATACCTGTTGTTCAAACAAATTTTTTCTGACAGCAAATAATTAATAGAAAGCAAAATATGCAACGATAGAGTGTCCATTTCTGGAACTGCGACTTGATAAATAACAAAACTATTTTAAAATAAAATGCTACTGATTGAAATTTTTATTAAATTAGGCGGGCAGTATAATATTTATATTTTTTAATTTTAAATATAAATATAAAATGGTGTATTGAATAGGATATAATATTCTTTTTAAGAAGAAGCCACTGAAAATATTATTAAAAAATTAAAATAGAATTATAGAATCATTTAAGTATTTGATTTTTGGTTTTTTATAGAGATTTAACATTGAGAGTATGTAATTAGAGAAACATATTAAAATTAATATTAAATTCATTATTGCATAAAACAGATTTGGATTATCTTGTAAAATTTTTCTCATGCGCCACATCATAAAAAAAAAAAAATCAACTTCCGTGATCCCCTTTATACAACGATGATATAATGATAATGATATCTCTAGCTCAACTGACACCCTTATAAAATTGACATGGTTTCGGCCGATTTGAACCTAAAAAATTCAACAATTTTTTACCAGGTTGGATTTCAAATATTGAAACGATGGTCAACTCAAAGGGTACGGTTACCTGACGGAAGCAACGAGAGTATTAAAATAATATTAAAAATAAAATCTATATATATAATTATAAAAATAAAATTATTGTAAATTTTATTTTTAATATTCCCTTATAACGAAATTCCCGTCGATTAGCATTTTCCAGCTCAAAACCCCCTGGGTGCAAGCTAGTTCTGAAACCGACCACTTTGTAAAGGTTCCAGTCTGGAACGGACTCGTGGCGAGGTCTGTACAAAAACAGTGTTGAAATAAGTCAAAGTCGCTTTGATGGTAAAGAGTCTCCAACTCCAAATAACTACGGTAGTGATGTGTACCAAGAAAAGGCAAAAGAAACCAATTAAATTAGGGTATTTTGCATGGAATTTGGTCCCCCACCTGGCGGCCGCAACTGACATTGACAAAGTGCTACCTCTACGTCCGTCGGCCAGCCATGAAAACTGACAATATTGTCAGTGTAGCTTTCTTATCATATATGCTTCCTTGTACTGGTCAATTCATCCCTTTTTTAGATTCACGTTTCTTATCAGAATTCAGAATAAGCTGTTAGAGCTTTTGAAAATTAGACTTAAGGAGAGAAAACATGGACGATGCTATGCACATAAAGCTGTTAATTAGAAGAAAAAAAAGCCCGGTAGAAAAGGGGTTTTAAACATTTGTGACCTTAAAAAAAATTATCATGGACTTATTCGCAAAAATATGTACTTATTAACAGCCTTAAAATCCTAGGAGACAAATCACATGGGTTTGATCAAGTACCCAAGATCACCTTTACTGCTATAAATAAAAGCACAACTTATAACTCTCTCTCTTTTTCTTTTAAAATTGTTTCTTATATCTCAAAAATCCAAGTTTTTGCATGCACCTTAGATACTATATATATACCTTGCATCTCTCTGTAGTTTTATTATCACAAGCACAAAAAATGACTCAAAAACTATGGCCTCCAAGTCGTAGTGCTCTTCTGCTGCTCTTACTGAGCTTGCTTCTTTTCACCAAATCAGAAGCTCTGCAAATGAAAGATTTGAACCTGGCTACTACATTGAACCTGGGCATGGAGAATTCCTTCAACAGGTTAAGCCTGAGAGGCATTAAGCATTCAGGGTCAAGCCCTGGTGGTCGGGGACACAGACCAAGAAAGCTTCAAACTTCAGGAGCAAGGAGAGATTCTAGTGGTCCAAGCCCTGGTCAGGGACATTGATGTTTCAAGGGCATGCACCAGTAGCAACAATAATTGTCCCTCAACTTTCCTAGTTAATTCTTAATGTATGTGTAGAGTTGGACCTTGCCTTTTTTGTTTTCTCATACTATACTATCCGTATCTTCTTTTTTTTTTTTTTCTTTAAATTAGTTGTATGATAATGTCCAATTTCCTTTTGGGTATAGAATAATAATGCAACCCATGAATGGAGATATTGGGTCTATTTGGTATTACTCTTTGAGTTGCTCTTCAGAGAATTTACATATAAAAATGATTATAAAATAGATCACATTTATAAATTTTCACCTTATAAGTTTTTCATCTAAATGATTGATGGAATTTAATCATTTCTTTGATTTATCAATTTTCCTTTTTTATTTAATTAATAAGAAAGATGTCAAAGCTCATGGAATTATGAATTTCATTATAGCCTCAAGTTCACTATTTTGTAAAGGAGAAAAATTTCACCTCAATGGTGACATTGTATCACTTATATTACCTTATGTCAATAATAAAATTTAGACCTTTTACTAAAAATATTACGAAATTTATTTTCTAACCAAACGATGGAATATAAAATTATATGAGTTTTCGATTAATTTATTTTTCTCAAATGTGGATGTTTTTGAAATTGGAATAATACCCTTTTTCATTTTTGTATTGATGAGACTGAATGACTATTATTGTTATATTATTTTTAATATCCTTCACCTTTTTAGAAAAATTTGAATTTCTCTTTAGTTTGTTTATTATTTTTAATTTCAGTCTGTGTCAGATAATTGGAAAAAAAATATGAACAATTTTCGCTCATGACATTGATTATTTACATATGGAATTAATAAATTTTCAAAAATATTTTCATTAATTTATAAATTTGAATCTTAAACACAATATTCACTTTATTCTACACAATGCCCAAGTATGCAACCAGTTGAAGTTATAATCCAAGAACATTATAACGATGATTAATTAATTAACCAAGTGCCCTTAATTATTTATTTTATATAAACAAGTGCCTTTATTTAATAAAGAATAAAATTAAATTATCATTTTATTCAGTAATATTAATTTATTAATTAAAATTAGGAAACAAAACCTAAATTTCGCTATATATATGGGCCTTTTTAGTTAGGCTGGCCTGCTTTTAATTAGACCCAAAGTTTACCCAACAGGAGCCCTGAACTCCATTCCCGGTTGGTCCAAAACTTTGACCGGTGACTGGATATAGTCACAAACTTCCGGGTCTTAAAACCCTCCTAGTCACCTGTAAGCGCTCCGTCTCCACTAAACTCGAAACCAAGAAAAACCATAAATTTAACTCCGATGCCGGAAACTGCCTTCCTACGCCGTGTTCTCCGCTTCTCTTCGGCACTGACAATCTCCAATCGGTACTCTTTCTCAGCTGGCGGCATATTTCGGTGTCACTATCTTAATAATCACACCCAAACCTCACTAAAAGACCAAAACCATAAAATTGATGACAAAAGGGAAGGCAAATGGTTCACTTTACCTCCTTACACTTCGACAATCAGCGGATCCGCCTTGGGAAAAGCTTTATCTGTCAGCATTTTGGAAAAAGTGGTCAACGAAACGACGGCGCTCAAGTGGGTTCTTCGTTGCTGTCCGGAACTCCCTAGAAGCCTCGTACAGAAACTATTTCGGTTGAGACAGGTCCCTCACTTTCACGGGTGTCCTTGTTTTTGTATGAAACATTAAATTTTTTGGAATCTAAAGTGATTTTCCATGGTTTGTTCGGTTAAAGGTTCGAAGGGAGTCTTCTAATCTGCATGATCAAGCAGAACAAAAAGTTAAAAGGGTACCACTGAAGCTTTCTGTTTTATTGGAAAGTTGTTCTTTTTATCTTTAGAATTGGAAATTATATCATCTCGGGTCCATTTGAATATATGAGAATTGAAATGAATGGTTTAATTTTGATGGTATGTTGTGTCCTATGATTTTTTTTCTTAGAATTATTGGTTTTACTCTTGTTTTTTCTATTCTGAAATTTGAAATTACTGGAAGGTGGCAGCTAAGGACTTGATGAACATAGGGGATAGAATATTTCTTCCTATTACTGTCCAAGCATTGCCTTCTGAGAAACAACAGAACATTTATAATCAAGAAGCAGTGAACTTTATTCGTAGCCTTGAGTTGTATAAGGTTGTAACTTTGACTCTGTTAGTTTCGATATATTAAGCTTTATCATTGTCCCAAAATTTGAATTTCGTATTTTTTTTTTTTGGATAGGATGATGCCATCATAGTTGTCAACAAACCTCCTGGAATTCCTGTTCAGGTGAGCTATACTTTGTTTGGTGCTCCCTGAACGTTTTCTGTTCTTTTGGATCATTTGCGGAAAAAGCCTTCTTTTATATGTTTGGACAGGGTGGCATTGGCATCAAAAGAAGTTTAGATGAACTGGCTGCAAATTGTTTATGTTATGACTGCTCAGAACCGCCTAGGCTGGTGTGTTCATTTTGAATTTGCTTTATTTAATTTTGATTTCATAGTCACTTCATGTTTATGTGCATTGGATTCCACAATAACTTATTTTTATGGATGTGATTTTTGAAAAATACAGTAATAGGAATTTGAATGGTGGGTGATGTAGAATTGATTAGAGGTGTCCCTGATTAACTTGAAAGTAGCATCAAGTTAAATTAATAGAGATTTGTTAAAATAATAGAGATTTGTACCCAAATTACTTATGTTGCTCAAAGTTTATGCTATTCAACATCCTGTAGTACTTAGCTCAATGGAGATCTTTCTTTCTTTCCATGAGTATTCCTGCAGATCGTTCACGTACTTGGTTACATGCAAATATTTTTATGCCGAATCTTTTGTCTATTAGGTTCATAGACTTGACAGAGATAGTAGTGGCATCCTGGTGATGGGAAGGACACAAACAAGTACAACAGTTCTGCATTCTGTCTTCCGGGAGAAAACATTTGCAGCATCAAATGATGTAAGTAATTGTCTATCTTTATCTTTTTTTTTCACTGATTTTGCTTAAATTTGATGAGACATTTGTTCAAGAGAAACGGGAAATTGTTAGTTCTTGTATGCTCACAGGTTAACAACGGTTGTCTTCTTTTTCAAGGATGTTGGTGACAGAAGAAGAATCCTGCAAAGAAAGTATTGGGCCCTTGTTATTGGGTCTCCAAGACGCCAAAAGGGTTTGATTTCTGCACCACTGGGAAAGGTAGGCACAAGCTTGATTCTTAACGGCAATGCATTATCAGAAATAATTTTTTGAATTTATTTTTAAATTTTTGGATTTCAACACCACCTGTTGGAAGCCTCCTCTAATTTGTCTGAATATTTCGATTCTATTCTAAACTGAAGGAACAAAAGAAAAAACTGTTGAATTTAAAAGATTGATTATTTGAATGGATGCATAAAACCTTTGTGCAAAAGCACAAGAAGACAGATAGTCTAGGTATTTTTGTTTACATTATTTCAGCTTACATGTCAAGACTGACTGGGAAATGTCCAAAAAGCTTGAACCTCTGTTACTCATTTGGTGAATATAAAAGGAAACTTGAACCTTGATAATTGGCTAGAAAGTTGTTTAATGCATTTGTCCTGAGCACTTGTTTGTCAGAAGTTGTCTATTTCTAACTGAGATTCATAGTACTGTGGTCATTTCCGCTAGTTGATGTTTTTCATTAATTAAATTGGATGGACAGATGATCAATGTGATTAGATTTCCTGGGCCATCTGTTATTAAGGAATTTTCCATAGCATTCTTAAGAAAAATCTGAACTATCTAGGTTTAAAATTTTTACTAACTCCTTTAGTGCTTCGATAATAATCACGTTATGATCAGCATGACCTCGTTTATCTCCAATATATGTGATTTGTCTTCAAAGAAATGCTTTACTGGGTAAACAAGCCAGTTTCGGAGGCATAACCCCTGTAAAATAAGAGAGGTATTACCTTATTACTGCTTTTAGCAGTAATTCAAAAATCAAAACTTTATTATGATGGGGCAAAGAACTTGTTGTTAGAATTTTTAATCTAGGAGCTGGAGGGAGGGACATATGTACCCCAAGCAGTGAACTGAGCGAGTGTCAGATTCAAGGCTAGTGTTAGAGAAAAAAGATTACACTTGACTTATTATATGGCTGACTTTGAAATAAAAAAACACTGATATCTTGGCAGCATGCCAAGTAATGGCCTAGCTATAGTGCGACAGTTTTGCATTTCCGGAAAGTAATGTCTAATGGATTTTGGCTTTTCCTACTAAAGTTTTTCTAACTAAAATGACACTTTTTTTTGGCTTTGATTGCTTTTAGGTGTTGGTGGACAATGGAAAATCTGATCGAATAACAGTGGTTGAGAACCTACACAACACATCTTCTCAGCATGCTGTAACACATTATAGAGTACTTGAATCTTTTCAAGGTTAGCATTTGTCTGCAAATTCGATTATACATTTTTATTTAGATCTTAAGCCCATGGTTAAAAAATAGAAAAGGAAATTAGGAAAATCATGTGTCTAACTATCCTGTTAATCCTAATTATTTGCAGGATCGTTTTATGTTATTTAAGATCAAAGAGAAGTGAAAATGCTTTTGAATAGAATGTAACTAACTCTTATTGCCATTGTTTAATCCTGAATTCCAAAGGTATATTGAAATATTTCAGCGTTCACAGTATGATAAACTGCCACATGTTGTAGTGAATGAACAAGGAACAACTGTGGGGAAAAAACTAAGCCAACTAATGAAACATTGATGAACTATAATCAGAGCATCAATTCTTCACAGATGAAGTTGACTTTATGCATCTCCTTATCTACCACATTAAGCAGAAAACTCTTCATTTCTTATTTTCAAGACAAATTTATAGCCAAATTAAATTATGCCTCTTGAATGGGATTGATCTACTTAACAGAACTAGTTTGAATAACACTCTAAATTTCACTTTAAAAACTTTAATGGAGGTATACCCTTCTAGCATGGAGAACACATCTGGTATCTGTTACATGAATATTTTTTTCTTATCATAGATGTCTACATTGGAATTTGTCAACCATAAGCAATTTCAGTGTCTGGTTGTTCACACACACACACATTGTTAAAAAACGTAGGTTTTTGCCTTGTAACCATATTTTTTGGCTTAATGCAGACTACACATGGTTAGAGCTGTCACCTCTCACTGGCAGAAAGCATCAGGTATAAATCACAACCAAAAAATTTCTGGCTGTTCCTTTTATATTTCCTTATTTTCTCTTGGTAATTTTTTCTCCCTGCCCTAATACTTCTCAACCAACCATGTCCCGGAACAACAGTTGCGTGTACACTGTGCTGAAGTATTGGGTACTCCTATAGTAGGAGACTATAAATATGGGTGGCAAGTTCATAGGAAGTGGAAACATTTGCATTGGTCTGATCTTGAAAAAACCTTGCATGATAAAGTGCCCTGTGAAAAAATGCTTCCTTTGGGAATTGATTTTGAAAGTGGAAGCATATCTGAAAAGCACCCCCGGCTACATCTTCATTGCAAGCAAATGGTTTTACCCAATGTGTCTCAAGCTTTGCAAGATGCGAAAATATCATCAGATTATAATTTTTCTGATATGGAAACCATTGAATTGGATGCTCCCTTGCCTTCCTATATGCAAAGAAGCTGGGATATTTTGAGTTCTTTGGCAAACTAGTATATTCCAGGCTTTGTATTCATGGCTTCCGTGAATACGAAATTTTGATAAAGGAGAGAGATAGAAGGCTAAAAGGTGATTTGTTGCACTAACAATTATTATTATTTTTGCAAGTTTTACTAATGGTTGAACATTTTGATTAATGTTTCCCTAATAGCAATAGGCAATTTTCATTCTCACTTCCTCTGTTTCTGCTTTCTGCTGAAAGCAGATTTTGAAGGGATATTGGAACAAGTGGATAAGAGTAATAAACAAGAGCTGTAATGTCTGAAACAATTTGGATTTGGAGCCTATGAAGCCATTGCGACAGCCAGGTACTGCATTCATATTCGGAAAAGAGAGTCGGACATGGTTTCTCTGATAGATTCACAAGTTACAACACATTTCACATTTGGCTTATGCAGTCATTGCCAAGTGAGATAAATATATTAACAGAGTTGCTTGCTCACAGTTTGAGCAAGAGCAGCTACTGTGTTGGGTTTTGATGGACGTTGCTTCTTGGTCATCTTCTGCTACGGAGTATTGTCTGTGTTATAATCTGATCATCCTTGTACAAAATTATTATTTGTTGCAAGTTATACGGAGGGATTCTAATTTTGAATCTGTCTTATATGCATTTACTGTGACACTATCTCTACAAGTGCGGTCTTGACTTTAAATTATTGTTTTTTTTTTTTTTTATATAAGATTTTGACTATTGTACTGAGTTGGCCAGGTCACTATTGCTAAACTGCTACGCGTGCAGAGGTGCGTTTCAATGGTCATGAATGGTTGAAGTTTCAGGATAACATTCCTCATTTGCATTTTCAAGGATTTGGTTCACATCTTATCATGATAATAGTTGACAACAGTTACCCATGAAATTGGCCCTATTTCATATTCATTTAAACCATATAAATTTAACTACTCTTTCTGTTTCGTTAAATTTTGATAATTTTTGACTTTTCATAAAAATTAAGCAAATGATTGAATAATTTCGATCGACAAAAAAGGAAAAAAAAGAAGATAATTGATCAATTACCTTTTAATTAATTCTCTCTTGATTGGGTAATTAATGTTGAGGTTCTAGGGTCTGCATCGTTGAATTGGTAAAGCACAAATCAGCTGTGAGGCCATGTCTATTACTGCTGATGTAAGTGAAGCCTTTGCAATTTCGACTTTTAGCAACTCAGCTACTATTGAAAGCTGGATTTGTTTTTGTTGTGGTAATGATGATAGTGACATTTAGGTTGCAATGATCCAAGTAAATAAAGACTTTAAGCAAGATGAGGCATGTCCGCAATAGCTTTCATACAGTAATAAGCAAGAACTTCAAATTCTTCTCCCAATGTACAGCTAACACATGCTGATACACAACCAAACTCCTGATTTTTATTCTTAGAAATAAATAAGATTCTCGGAGCTTCTTAGTTCTTCTCATCTTAAAGCCGCTTGAATAATTTGTTATACCTAAATAAGCAAATTCTGGAATGGAGCTGCAAAGTCTGGAGAGACAAGCGAGATGGCGAAGATGAATTTATTGCCTATTTACAGAGATAGACATCGAGAGAGAAAAAAAACAAGTTGGAGGCAGAATAGAGCTTAGAGTTCCCATTGAGTTAGAGAAGACGATGATAGCCATCAATGGAATGGTACGTTTCGGCCAGGGACGGTTGATGGGTTAAGCTAACGCAAGATTTTATATCCAAAAATCTAGTTTTAATTTTATATTAGGGTGCAATTGTCACTAAAAGTCATAATCAGGTGCTTGTGGAACAAAACTCATTTTAGCTTATAAATTTTGTCGTATTTTAGGAGATTAAATTATATATTCGGCAATCTCTTTCTTGTTATGTTATCATATAATAATAATACTCATACAATCACAGTATCGCTTTAATTATTTAATGATTGAATATATAATTTAATCTCTAAACTTTAACAAAAACAACAAGTGGTCTTAACTTTTTTTTTAATCACATGTCTCCTTATATTAAGAATAATAATTTTGAATATTTTGAACTTTTATACGTGAAATATTAATTTGGTAATTGAAGATTTTACAAGATTTTTCGGTAAGAAATACATTCTTAAATTTATATATTAAATCATTATTTAATGAATTTTAAAGCATTACATAAATATTCTCCAATAAATAAGTAAAGATTTATTTTTGAAAAAATGATTATTTTTTTTATCATTTTGTGTATGTCTTTTTTCTAGAATAAATGTTATTATCTTGGAATTAATGGAAAAAGGAAAAAATTCATTTTTTGTGTATATACCAAATTGAATGTTCAGTGTTAGGCTTAAGACTTTGGGCAACCCAAACACAGAGCAAAAGTCTCGGACTTGACTTGAAGACAAGGTAAACTCCAAATGAACTTGCCTTGCACGACTTTCAAACAATTGCTGTAATTAAATTATTTATGTGCTTTTATTTAAAAATAAAAGAATAAAAAGACTATTTACATGTTGTTTGTATATGGGAAAATTTTTCGCAAATTTCTAAAAACAAAAAAAATATAAAGTTGATCAGATAGATAGTTTCTAAATAGAGATTCTATTTAGATTATTTAAATGATTTTATTTAAAAAGAATAGAATGGTTTAATGTATAAAGTATTCCAAACTTTACATGTTTTGCAATTTCACTTTATTTTGATATTTCTGTTAATCATTTTAATTTTGACTTTTTATAGTAATAATATTTTCAATGTAATTAAGGGATGAAATTGCAAATAAATAAATATTCTCATTTTTTTTTCAAAAAATTAATAATAAAAATAAATTTTTAAATGCTTTTTGGATATCAAACTATACTAATATATAATATTTGAGACATGTGCAATTAAAATAATTAAAAATTATTTATTTATTTGTTACTAAATGAATAATAATTTGACTACATAATCTATCCAGAGGATTACTACAACTAAGAGTTTTTTTATCGTAAAACATAAATAATATAATACAAAATATATAATTAAAAATATTTTATTAATTTAATTTTTATCCCATAATTGGAGATTTTTTTCTTAAATAATATAAATTTATGTTATTAAATTATTTATTATCGCATTTATTTCAAAAATTAAAATTTAATTTTTGCAATGTGGTTTAAAATAAATAATTTATTCGGCGATTTTATTGTAGATATAAGACGTGAATGTTAACGAGAGAAAAAGTACATAAGAGAAAAATATTTTGTGGTGAAATGTTTACGCAAGAGATTAATTAATATTTTAACAAAAAAAATCATTTACTCATAATATTTTTTCATCAAAATACACGTAATTTGTGGTGAAATGTTTATGCATTAAATAGATTGAAAATCTCTTTGATTATTAATTTGGACCTTGTGATATTAATTATTTTTTATATTTTTAAATAATTTCAGAACTCTATAGACACAATTCATTTCTTTTACTCAATTGGTGATTTAATTTAATTATATTATTTTTAATTTAATGCTAAATTTCTGAAAAAACTATTAAATTGAAGTAATAATTATTGGACATAACAAATGATAAATATGAAAAGATATATTTATTACTTATTGAAACCGTTATAAATATTTTGAAATAAATTATTTTTTCAAATGTGATAAATATTATAAAATAGAGATAATAATATTTAATTTCAATTTGTATTCCTTTTTAGTGGGTCCTATTGTCTCCAATGGACTTTTTAATGGATTATGTTATTTCTAATGGCATATAACATCTAATTAACTAATAAACTAAAGTCTAATAAAATAAAAAAATGACATAAAAATAAAAATAAATCTAAATTGATATAATTTCAATTAAAAAGTCAAAATTTACATTTTTTAAATTTCAAAATATAACATTCATTAGAATTGTCCTGTTTTCTAAAGTCAGTTTAACGACCTCATATAGCAATCCGATCCAAGGAAACCAACTTGCAGCTGTGAGTGACATAAGCATGACGTGTCCTACAGTACAACAACACTTGTCTTCCATACCATTTACTGTGGCATTAGATGCGCTGAAAGGCAAGTCAATCACCACAGTTGGTGCAAATAATCAAACAATGATCTAACGGTAGTAATTGTCCCAAGACAGAAGTCCAAGTGCTTAAGACCAAGTCGCGGTTAAATCGCGGTGCTTCCAGTAATGCGATTAAATTAAAAGATTTACGTTGTGAGTGCCCAATACAACACCATTTCATATAAATAAATTTAAAATGTTTAAATTTAAATAAAATTCATTTATAAATAAAATTTTCATATATAAAATAAATTTAAAATTTAAAATTTATTTGTTCTTCTAAATATTTTTAGCATAATAATTTTTTAAAATTAGGAGGATGAAAAAATTTTTCATAAATACTTAAATTGTTTAAATTTGTAGAATTTATTTAAAAATTTCATATTTTTTTAATTTAATTTAGTTATATTCAAGTCTATATAATTAAATTCATAGAATTTAATTTTTATTTTTTAATGAAATATAAAAATTTAAATCTATAAATAAATTTCACAAAATTTTGAAATAATTTGAAATAAAAACTTGCCTTAAATTATGACATTTTTATATTTTTTTAAAAAAGAATAATCTTTATATTTTTATTATTAATCCAATTTTAAAATAAAAAATTAATTAAATATTATCTTTCACATTTATAGTTTAGAAAAAAATTAAAAAAAGAATAAACAAAAATTATGATTTAACTATATTTATTTAATTTAGATGAAAGTCATGTATTTTTAATTAACTATATCTTTTAACGTATATGAAAGTCGCGGAGGATGATAAAATAAAAAATAATATCTTTAAGATGACAATATAATAATGTATATGTTTGTGAAAAATGTAATAATAATTATTCTACATATATTCTAATTAGCGAGCAAGCATGATTATGATGGTTGTGGGAGCTGGGGATAATACCCCAACCCCACCAACCACAAACGCAACCACTGCAGACGGCTGAGATGTCAATATTTCGGCCCGGAAAATAGGTAAACTTTTCCTTTCATTCTCTCTCTTGTCTTTTCTCTATAAAATAACATCTTCTTCTGCTTACTTTTCTAATCGTCGCAACGATCCCATCTTTGTTTTCCCATCCGCTTCTCTCTCTTTCTTCTCACTCCATTTTGAAAAAAGAATAATGGGCAGCGTTGAAACAGAGAGAACTACTGTTGGATGGGCTGCAAGAGACCCATCTGGGATTCTTTCTCCATATACCTATACTCTTAGGTAATTCTTGATTCAGTTCTATTTATGTTCATTTTTCCTGAAATATTTGTATTAGTAATTTCATATTTCTCTATAGCTTCGGAAAATTTTATTGTTTAAATGCAGAAACACTGGCCCAGAAGACGTTTTGATAAAGGTTATCTGTTGTGGACTCTGTCACACTGATGTTCATCAAGTCAAAAATGATCTTGGCATGTCACGCTACCCTATGGTCCCTGGGTAGTCTCTCCATCTCCATCTCCATCTTGGCTTTTTATTTTCGTAATCAGGATTTTAATGTTTCATTTATTCTGATAATCGTGTGGGTCATGGTACTTTTTTATTTATACAGGCATGAAGTGGTTGGTGAGGTGGTGGACGTAGGATCAGAAGTGACCAAATTTACAGTAGGAGATGTAGTTGGAGTTGGAGTACTTGTTGGATGCTGCAGGAATTGCCATCCATGTAAATCAGATATTGAGCAGTATTGCAACAAGAAAATCTGGTCTTACAATGATGTTTACACAGATGGAAAACCTACTCAAGGCGGCTTTGCCCAATCCATGATTGTAGATCAAAAGTAATTATAACCCAACTTCATTTTTATCAAAAACATTATCTTTATTGACTTAAGGGGGAAAAAAAATCAATTTCTAAAAAATTGGGATTTTCTGATAATTTCTAAATCCTCAAATAATTTCTGCACTACAAGGCAGATATTCGATATTGAACCTGTCTGAAAACTGTATTTTTTAAAATTATTGGGAGTGTGTTTGAGATCAAGGGTTTCAAAAAGCTTAAAATTTTTTATGTGCTTGCAGATTTGTAGTGAATATACCAGAAGGGATGTCACCAGAACAAGCGGCACCCTTATTGTGTGCTGGGGTCACAGTTTATAGCCCACTTAGCCACTTTGGGTTGAAGCAGAGTGGGTTAAGAGGAGGGATATTAGGACTTGGAGGAGTAGGGCATATGGGGGTGAAGATAGCAAAGGCAATGGGACATCATATCACTGTGATAAGTTCTTCAGATAAGAAGAGAGTGGAGGCATTGGAGCATCTTGGTGCTGATGAGTATTTAGTCAGTTCAGACACAACTAAGATGCAAGAAGCTGCTGATTCTCTTGATTATATAATTGACACTGTGCCTGTTGGTCATCCCCTTGAGCCTTATCTTTCTTTGTTGAAACTTGGTGGGAAGTTGATTTTAATGGGCGTTATTAATACCCCATTACAGTTTGTCAGTCCTATGGTTATGCTTGGTGAGTCTTTTTATCTCTCTCATGATATTTCTAATTTAAAGATAATGGAGAAAGAGTGATATTTTTTTTTTCGGGAGTTTCGACATGCAGATTGACAACAGATACTGAAGATCTTTTGCGGGAATTTGCTTTCCAATTTTTCTCTTCAACTGTTAGGTTTAGATAACATTGCTCCTTGCTCCTTTTCTATATATACGGTGCCTCTTTTTTTATAACTTCTGATTTTTTATTTTGTTAGTAGTTTCTGATTTAACAAAAGAGATATCAATATTCATTTGAAATAAATAATTTTTTTAGGTTTATTTTGAAAATTCACCCTCATTTCAAACAATTGTCTATTACATTTTGAAAATTCTGTTTCTTGGTGCAATTTTGTATAGGGAGAAAGATTATTACAGGAAGTTTCATAGGAAGCATGAAAGAAACAGAGGAGATGCTTGATTTCTGCAAGGAAAAGGGATTAACATCAACGATTGAAGTTATCAAAATGGATTACATCAACAAAGCTTTCGAAAGGCTGGAGAAAAACGATGTCAGATATAGGTTTGTAGTGGACGTTGCAGGCAGCAAGTTTGAAGAATGAAGTTGATAAATAAACGACAATCAAAAAACTCAACTTAATATGCTCTGTTTTTTGTGGTCTCTCTGTTTGTTGGTAATAAAACAAGGTGAAGTGATGTGTTTTGGTTTTGGAGTTGAATGCATTGTGGCTGTGGTGATCTGTGCTGTATTTTCATATCCTCTGACAACGAAAGATAACCAACTTTTTGAAATTGAAGGTAAAGGGTATTTAAATTTTTGAAAAACATGTATCAATATGGTAGGTGAAGGATCTCTTTTCTTTAATTTTGTTCACTTCGCTAATTATTCCTATGAGCAGGACTTACAAACTATTCCTAGTGAGATTACCAAAATGGAATAACCCAACAACTAAAGAAGTTTCTTAAGTAGAATGCGGGACTTTAGGAGGAAAAGGAGAGAGCTACTGCCAAATAAAATCAGCTTGTGATACTATTTTAGCATTAAACAAGCGGTTAAAGCCCACGCCATAAACCATAATTAAATTAAAAAAATAATAAACAAAATATAAAATAAATTTGAAATTAAGTTTTATAAGTTTAAAATCAGTTTAATATTTGACCTCCTACTTAATAATAAAAAATTATTTTATTTAATTTTAATAAATAAGTGAAGCGGGTTATAAAGAAAACCAATCGCTGTGACTTAAAAAGTAATAGCTTTTGTATTCATTACTAAGAAAATAAAAAATCGAAATGATGTGTGCGATGAAGAACAATGGAATTTCCTAAATTTACTCTTTATTTTACGGCAATCGTAATTTTTGTCCGACCAAAAGGAGAAACAGTGATATTATTTTATTATATTTGATTTATATTAAATAATTTATTTTTTAGATAAAAATAATCTTGTTGATATTATTTTTAAAAAGATCAACATATAGTGGCCCATAATAATTGAAAAGAAAGCTCAGTCTAAAACAATAACTCGAAAGTAATAATAAAATCAAGATAAATTATAGAAGGGCAAAGTTGTCAGCACACTGTTTCTATGAACAATGATTCTTGGAAACGTTTTGGTATATACGAATACATAACCCAGCGCTTTGCGCCGTTCAATTACTATAAATATAATAAAATATAGTATTACATAATATTATATATGATAATTTAGATTTGTTAACTTCATGCATAATAATTCAATTTATAGGAAACATTATGAATATCATATATGCATAATTACAAAAAGTCATGATAATATTTAATTATTTATACAGCTCTGTAATGGTATTTCTTCAAAATATTTATCACTGTAAAATATTTTTTTAATTAAATATAATTACAAATGTATGTGTGTTTTTGTTTTAATTGGCACAACTTTATTATATATTTTCTTACAATACAATTTTATTGTCTACATATAATAATTTTAAAATATTTTAAAAAATAACAATAACAATTAAATGAATTATTAATGAAATTAATTTCATTATTGTTTTATAATTTAAATAATCATTAAAGGCATTTATATTTATAATTAATTGACGTGTATAAATAGATATGTATATATATGAACCTAATGCTACTGAAAATTTTGAATATAATTAAAAAGGACATAAAAGGAAAAATATCTTTGGGTAGGAATATAATTAATAGCAAATAAAATGGTTAGATTGTAAAATCGCAACAATAGTATAGTTGTGACAGTAATTAAGTACTAGATAAAAGGACAGCGTGTAATTAATAGATAATAAAGGGCAGAGTGGGAAAAGCACTGTTATGGCAACAGTAACTTTTCCACGCCCTTTAGATATATAATAATAACAATAATGCCACAATTACTATATGTTTATTATATAGTATAGTTCTATAATATTAAGTAAATAAAAGTTATATAAACTAAGAATATTATTATACTAATTTATTATATTTGTTATATTTATTACAAGTCAACCGATTAGAATCTTATTTCTAAAAATAAAATTATTTATGCTTATAAAACTAATTTTCTCTTATATTTAAGAAATGGACCAAATATTATAAGTCTATTTGACAACTCCATGTATAGGCACTTCTACTTTCATATTTGAAAATAAATTTTCAAAACATTAAGTTTTATATTTTAAATATTTTTATAGTCTTATATATTAAAATTTCTAATACTTTTAAACCAAACTTCAATAATATCAGTGCTGCAACTAAATATATTTTTAAACTAAAATTCAATATTATCAATATTTTCAGTACATCTAAACAATAGAAAATCAGTTTTGGGAAAAATATATTCTAACAATAATTTCCTGAGATACAAATGCAGTCTTCATTTTTTGAAGAGAAAAAGGCCTCAATCTCATCAAAATTGTTACTTTCCCTTTTTCAAAATATTTAAGAAAAAATAATAAAATACTATTTTAACACAATTTTTATATGTCATTCTTTCTTTTTTGTCTCTTATGTCATAATGAATGCAAATGCGACATGTATGACAATCTTTCTAGAACAGGAGACAGGAGGAGTTCCTTTCCTCTAGTTATAAGCTATAATCATCAACTATTAGAAGCAAAATCAGACATTCTAACATGCATCAGTTGCCTCCCAAAATGAAAGGTAAAAATAAATAAATAAAGCCAAACAGTTGGAGTGCAAGAAAGAAAAACTTTTCCTCACAAACTGAGATTCAGAAGTTTCGTCTAATTCTCCTACGATTTAAATAACAGAAAATCCAATATTCAAAAATTGCGTCGAGAATGAATGCAGAAGTGGAAACAGGGCAAATAGGATTATCAGAATCAATTTTATCGGACCGAGTAGAAAAAAACAGATTGGAAAATAATACCAAAAATCTACCTGACTTTCAGTTGTTCTGATTTCCATTTGTAAGGGAATAGGACTACAATGAAAGCAACAAAGATTTTTCAATTTGCAAACCTGCCTTTTACTTTTACATGCATGCAAAAGAATTCACAATCTTCTCACAATTGATGCAGTCTCCAATCTATCCCCAACCTCATCATATGTGCTATTTTGAAGTGTTAGCTTAGTAAATCACAGCCTTTGGCTAAAGTAAAAGTTCATAAAATATCTTGAAGGATTGAAGCCACTTAAAATCACTGCAAGCAGTTCGAAAGAAATAAAAGTTGTAGCGAGACTTAAGAAGCCAAAGTGAAGACCAAAATAGAACTTGTTGCTTTTTTATACTTACAAATAGGAGACAGGACAATGACAACACCAATTGGATACAGGAAAAAGGTTGTCCTCTCCAAAAATGGTAGAACTGCAATATAAGACATGATATCAGTAAATTAACTAGTAAAGGGGCGAAAATGTAGCTGTTTTTTACTGAGAAATTCACCAACTTGAGATTGAATGTACATCCAAAATTAATTGAACATGACTACCGATAATCTTTGTCTCAAATATCTGCTCTGATCAAGTTAATATCCATGCAGAGCAAAGTATAACCAAATCACTAAGCAAAAAATCAATGGTACTTTTTTGTATGAAATGATAGGTTCTATTTGCATATGAACAAGAGTATGCACATCATTTCACCAGAACTTATGAATAAACATTCAGTTACTTGCAAAACAAGCATAGCATGAGATGACAAAAATTTAAAGGTATCTATTAAACATTCAATGCAAACAAAGCAAATGGCTATGATTAACAAGCATTTTATGTTGTCTTAGTATACTGGTATTATTCCACTTCCACAAACTTCACTTCAAGTTTCCAAGACAGCACCTTGCTCTAAATCTTTGAGAAAATAAGAAAATAAAATAAGTCATGACTGTCACATAAGAGGTTTGCATTTACAGGACTGGTTGGACCACTTTCTAAAGCAATCTAACACACATTATACAGAGAGCATGTGCAGGAATAAACCTCAAACCAGAAAACAAGGGCCAGTTCAATCAAAGTTTGGAACATTCAATTAGATGGATGGCCATTCATCAATGTTATTTCTTTACAAACAATCCCTAAATATTTCGCACAACAGTAATCTCATTCTGGATCCTAGAAGAAAAATAGTTCAGGAAAGCCAAACAAATCAAATATGAAGAAAAGCTTAAAGGATTCACTTAACACATTAAATTTTTTTTTTTTTACTACTGCCAAGATATTTCTCATTTTATTCAAAAATTACTTACCATCATAACCTAAAAAGTTGAGATAATGGTAGTATGAGGCTGCCACCATGAAAAGCAGATTTGACAGCAATACAGGTATGAAACCATGGGCTACCAAAAGTGGGGACAGAAAATAATGCACAACTGTGACAAAATCAAGACGTAGTTAACATTCTGGTAGAAAGACCTGAGGATTGGAAAATTACAGACCAAGACAAGTAGCAATTACCGTAAAGCATAACAAACATTGGGAAGAAAGAATTGCAGTGCACGTCAAATGCATAAAGCCTTCAACCAAAGAGGAGAAGGAAACAAAAGAAAGGAAGTCAGAAATTTCAAAAACTGAACCTCTTAGTAACTTGCAAAAAGTTGTAAGCATATATTAACAAGTTTTCCCATGCTCATAGTTATTGAAAGCATATTTTCAAGTAGTGGGAACCAATAAGTTTTCTGCACTTGCCATTCAACTCGTTGCTCAACCACATGGCTATCTGGAGCCTCCTCCTTAAGGTATGCATTAGTCAGGAACCTGAACAGAATTGACAAATGGAACAACAATCATGCCAGCATGCTGAAACAAAGGATATGCAAGGTCTAACCAAATATGTAAATTAAGGAATTCAAGAAGTGAAATTTTAATCTCGAATCCTACAAAAAAGAGGCAAAATTATATACCTTTAATTCTACTTATTAGGGATGAGAAAACCCAGAATTGCATTCTGTAATTAGCATTGGAATCTCAGAAAAAGTCCAGACACCACTAAGGCAATTAATTCACATCCAGATTGTGAAACAATTTGGAAAACTGGAGACAACACTTAAAAGTAATTCACTAATTCTAACGTATTTAACTAAATACCAATCGATCAATTAATCCTGTTTGAGAGAAACTTCCGATGATAAGTGGAATGCCAAAATTTGACCGTCAACTTTCATTGTAGTTTCAATTTTGTCCTCCTTGTTTAAGATGTTTCAATTTCAACCTCCTAGTTTGATATTAGACAATAGTTGTTTCAATTTCTCTCTCATAGTTTCCACTTTAGAACTTGCCAATATATTCCTTCATTTGTTTTCATTTACGGAAGCATATAATTGATGTCAACTAAACACAGAGCACACAAAGAAACTTGAAAGTGATTGGAAGTAGAAGAGAAAAAGCAGATTTTGCTTATTGAAAGTGCTAACTTTATAACCAACACATGAGCATTAAGATGGTGACACAATCTAATATTGTTGGCATCAAAATTATATTTAGTAGGAAGGGAGGTGGCTCACCAACAACATGTAGCCAGAACTGCTCCAGTAACTAAAAAATGGAAAAGCAATACAGAAATAACTACAAAAACAGCATGTGCAGCACTATGGTCATACCTGAAATAAAAAGAAGAGATTAAGAAGATAAGATTTTGCTCAGCAGGAAATAACAAAACTCATGGATAAAACAGTAGAAAAGAGAAGTCTCAAACAGTAAAATAAAAGATGGAAAATCCCAAAAGAAAATGATTGTAAACTTGCTTAATTTGGAAGTTAGACATAAGAAAAAGAACTGTTGACTCTGCCCTGCCACAATAACCTCACTAGCAGGCTTTCTCTGCAAGCTGTCAGAATGGTTTTAAATCCTATAATTGGCTCCATCATTTACCAGCAACAGGTAAAAGGTGGGCAACGGAGTACCTGGTGTTTACTCAATTAACCCAAGAAGATGCTGTAGGCCATGGTTTCTCAATATCATCATCTAAAAGAACAAATAAAATAAAATGAAAAGCTTGCAGCATTGCCTGCTGATACACGTGCAAAGTTGCTTGGCAAAAGTTTAGATATCAAACTCCAATACATAGCATTGTGCAATCATGCATACACATAATAACCATTGCAAATTCAGCATTAAATAAAGCCCCTAACAAGAGTTCCTGAAAGGATTTCTCACAGAAACCAGGCAATAACTTAGCATCACTAATTAATTACTGATATCATAACAGCAGTTCATCACATTTTCTAGTACCCACAGGAAGGAAGAAAGCAACTTACGCAGCACAATAAGCCAGAGTGGCAACTGCCAATAAGAGACTGCAGATTACAACAAAAGCCGGGTCATCACGTGCCCACTGATTCTTGGTTTCTGCACCAAAAGGAAAGGCAACATTTCAAATTTTTATCCTATTTACTAGCAGCAAAAGTTGCCTATGTTACCTCAAACGAGAGGGAAAAAAATTACCAGAAACATCCTCAAATCAAAAATTCATTCAACAATTGCATGAATGGCAAAAAAATTAACTAAGAATATGAACTTTTTTCTTCTACCTATGCACATTTGGGATATGTAACTGCCACCAACATTAATCCTATAGCAACATACTCGTGTAATTTCCAGCAACATTAACCTTGTAGGAATATTAACACAATACACATACACTAGAACTGACAAGAACAAGATTTATGTTTCAGATGAGATTTAGCCAGCCCCAAAACAACTGATATAACTCTTTCCTACAATTTTCTTCCTAAACTTACCAAATAGGCTTATTTTCTTATACTCTGAAAACTTACACTACTTCTGAAGAGGAGAAATCAATATCTCATACTTAGTATTGGAACACCAGATATCATCCTTATTATTGGAAGGCCAGATACAATGCAGAAAAATGTAAGGTACAGTTACTTTATTTGAATCTTACTTTGCTTAATGACACAATCCATTTTATGAGAACAAATGCTATTTTCCAGCTATTTTCATTTCAAAACCCATAGAAGTGGACTTTTATTTTTACCTTTCAATTTTATTTTCCTTTGTACTATTGTTTGTAGATATACCAAAAAGGGAAAAACCATTAAGCATCTAGTCAATGAGAATATAGAATTAAGGTCTCAAAGGGTTAATTGAAAAATTATCATACTAGTTCTAGTAGATTCATTTATCTTATATGGTAACCAACCTTCTAATAATTTCTGTACTCATAACAATTTCCTGTATATTTCAACAATATCATTGAATTTCTGTATGTTCAGCTGAACTTCATATTTCATTGTCTTAGGACACATAAAACAAAATATAACACTTAGAGAAATACTTGACAAGGACTACTTCCAAGAACAACGAGAAAAATTTCAGGAACTTTTGCACAACCGCAAAGCTAAAAATTCAAGCTGTCGATCCTCTAAAAGAAGTGAAGGATATAATCACAAAACAGAAGAATCATAATTACCAGCAAGAATAGATATTCACTTGAAACATCAGCTTGTTATCCTAAAAAAGCAATCATATAACATAGTCTGAGAGCAAGCAATGACGATTAAGCATATTCGAAAAAATTTGCCCTAACCCTCCATTCCACTCATCTTTTCCCCTTCCTCTTTTTCTTTCTCTCAAATTCTCTTCCATTTTCCAAGAAAAATCAACAAACTGAGAGAAAATGCAGTAGAAAGAAAGTGAGAGAAAAATTGAGGGAAATGAATAGAGTGGAGATGGAGTAAAGTAGGCCATTAAACTTTTCCATTCAAACACTTGATTGTAAAAATCAAAAAACAAAAAATCAAGCACTAAAAAATTGGAAAAGAATCAGACACCAACAGAAAAATTATCCCTTAAAAAATAATGAACAGCATCTAATTATTTGGTTCTACTGCATATGGAGGTTGCTGCAATTTTGAAATATATTTTTCTCGTCTCTAACACAAAATCATTGTATACTGTTATGATAGCCTATGAATTAAATCATAATGGTAAAAATTTTTCTAAAAAAAGAATGTCAAGTTTTGCTGGAAAATAAAATACAAGTAATCATGTAGTGTAGCCCCATAAATAGTTCTTTTCAAGACCACCTAAAATAAAATAAAATAAGGTTGCTGGATAATCAACTTACGTTTATGATACTTAGTGTGCTGATAGCTGCCACATCATCCAGAAACACATGCAAAATCCAAAATTACTTGATTAGAAATTTCCAACTAGTGAACCAATAGAATGCTTATACACACAAGACTGTATCATCTTATAGATAAGTTTTCCACATTGTAAACAACAACACCATTTAATCATGCTGCTTATAATTCTTTCACTAAACATAAATAGGTTAAGGCTTTATCCAGGGCCTCAGAAACATAGGAAGGGGTGAATGACTAAATGCACTTGAGAAGATTCTGAATTTTGAACTCACAAATTAGAAAAGACAGCTTCTGCTGAACAGTGAAATATTTTGAAGCAAAGAAAAATAATTTGACAGTAAAAACATAGCCTTTTGCAGCAATTCAAAATCACCATTATAATTATCTTTAGGAAAAAAAAATATTATGTTGACAATAGTTTGGTCCCCAATGACGCTGGAAATTAGACATGACCAAAGAATGAGCAATAAAATGATAGCTTGAAAAGCAACAAAAATGTAAGGAAGCATCTATTAGTTGTTCTTTCTCCTGGAAGGTTAGTCTCTAAAGATACATACAAAAATAGATTGACGACTTGGATTAATGACCTAAGAAACATATATATCATTTGCAACCACTTTTTTTATGGTCAATTATATATGAACCTAGTTCAATATTGTGTCGACTACAGCCAGGTCAAAAGTGTGAGGCAAAGCACCCAAATGTTTTTATAGAGTATATTTTACTCATAATACACAGACACACAGACACACACAAAGTAATTAATAATTCTTCAATTTATTGAAATACCAAATTGAGATCTTTTTTACAAATGATTTTTTTAGAAAGAACAGACAGAATTCTATCTTTTCCCTCCACTGTATATAGCTCTCTTCCCATATAATATGCATAAAATATAAGTTCATTTTCCCCAACCATGGACTGGAAACCTCCTGCATTTCAAACCCTTTCTATGCATAATCCATTATTGGTGTCAGCATTTGGAATGTTTTGAGTTTTGAAAACATCTTTCATAGAGTATCATAACTTATACAATGTCAAAGGAATATGTATATATCAACTGATACTTGAAATAAATTTTTGGATTATTTTTTTTATTTAGCTCTAATAACAAAAGAAAAAGCATAAAAAGATAATAATGAACTACACCTTAAAACCAATCATGGCGGAAGTGAAGAGAGACACAAATATGAAGGAATCTTACACAACTTTTGGTGAGGTGCAAAGGTGAAGCATTTGCCAGAAAGTATATTCAATATCCATTTGTTGCCACTACAATGAACAACGAGCCAAAACAATTAATATAAAATAAAAAACTGTTAAGTGCAAAGTCAATAGATTAATTTACAACACTGATGCTCATAAACTCATGCAAGAGAG
Organism: Jatropha multifida; assembly: GCA_948099535.1. Lineage (NCBI taxonomy): Eukaryota > Viridiplantae > Streptophyta > Magnoliopsida > Malpighiales > Euphorbiaceae > Jatropha > Jatropha multifida. Next base: position 16,151 of record CANUEX010115631.1, on the reverse strand, counting down.
GCCAAAAGCAAAATTGCTATATATACACACAACCACATTAATCAATAATTATTACAAATTGCAACAAGCTTTGATAAAAACGTTTAACCACAAATGAATTACCATTGCCAACTGTGATCCGGACACGGCGAATTTCACAATTTCATAATTTAAGATTGCAAAGGCAAATTCAAAATTTGCAAGCAATGGGTGAGAAATTTTGAAATATTATTAACTATTTGATCCAATTGAGATGAGAAGTTAAAGTAGAGTGGAAATCAGATCTTGAGAGAAGAGATGCAGACCTTGACAATTCGCCGGAGGTACTGAGGAAACATGGAGTTAGGTCGAGAACTAGAAAAGGATGTACGGGCTTTTGACGACGTTGGCAACATCTCTCTTCCTTCTCTTTGTTAAGCAGCTCTGCTGTTCTTTCTTCTTCTTCTTCTTCTTCTTCTTCGACTTCAGGGAAGGCGGGCAGATACCTGATCGACGATCTGAGGAGAAACTTTTTCGCTTCTGTTGAGATGGTAAAACGACGACGAGGAGTCGACGATTTGTTGTTAATCGTTCTCCACTCTCCTCTCCAGAGTTCAGACTCCAAAATGACTCTCTGATGGGGCAATTTTGGGCCAATTGTTTGGCCCGGCTGTTAGTAAGAACTAGGAGACACCCCTGTGGATTGGATCTGAAAAAAATAATAGTAGTGATTAATATAATTCAACTTAAATCCTACTTTGAAGTTATTTTCTAATAATTAATTAATAATAATACTTCAAAATTACTATATTTATTTATATTTAAAATAAATTTAGTTATGTTTTGACATGCATCATCGATGTTGGTTGACGCGTTAAATTGCCAAACCTTAACACCAATCGTTGAGTCTTAAAAATATATTAAAAAATAATTATTTCGTCTCTGAAATAGTAATTTTAATATATAATTTAATGCTTTTATCATTCAAGTTTCATTTTTTTATTTTTGGTTCAAGAAACAACTGATGAGGGAGATGAAAAAAAAAAGAAAATAAGTTCATATTTATTTTATTAAAAAGTATTATAGTTTTTATTAGTATTTAACAGAAAAATTAAGTGATTTTGAAGGAAGCACCATTTTATGACATAGAATTAAATTTCGGAGACTAAATATGTAATGTGCAAAAATAGAAAAATAAATTAATTAATTTTGTAAAAACTCAGGATGAAATAATTATTTTTCCAAAATATAAATTCTTAAGATAAAAAGATTAATATTTAAAATAAATTTCAATTTTCAATGTGTTATGGTTAATTAATAATTAAGATTTCCATTTGTATTTTTTAAACCTAAAATGTCACTGATTAATTTTAAAATGATGGGTTATTATTTTTGAATGAAACAAATTAGATTATAATACTGCAGTAATAGTTTCTTGGACGGAAATATTGGGAATTTGAAACTATTTTTTCTTTGGATGGAGAAACTATTTAAAATTTTGTAATTTAATTGGTATATTGTCATCTATTTTGATCATATAAACTTTATTTGTTATTAAAAAAATTTAAAAAATCGTTTAAAATTAGTAATTTTAGAAAATTAAAATTAGGATATGCTCATGTTTAAATATTTACGTTAGACAAGACCTATAATATGTTAACTTTTATAGTGTATAATATCTTCATTTCAAGTGAAAATTTTATTAACGGTAAATAGTAACTTACGAAAACTTTCAAATTCATTAGTTATTATGTAAACAATATTTGGTTTAAAAAAAAGAGAGAGATATTTGAGATTAATAAAAACATTATAAAATATAATTATTGATCAAATAAGGCTATTTTAAGTATAGTGAGTGTCGTCAATATTTAAATTATTGAAAATGAAATAATTAAATAAATATATTACAACATCATGTATTTAAAACCGTAATGTAACCACGAACCAACAGCATATGACAACTGTGCAATATCAAGTCACTACCCACTGCACAAAACAGAAAAGCGTCTCAAATATTGTACTACAATAGTACGCAACCGTACTAGCGACCAGGAAAAATAAAAGTTAACTAAAAAGTAATGTTTAAAGAAAAAGGCGTACACTTTTGAATCTGAATTTGTTTTCTTAATTTAAAAGGCTCTATTTTTCGCTGTACAGTCCATTTTTTCCACCGGGGAAAAAAATTATGAAAAACGTTTTGTTTTATAGTTAATCTCATGTTACTGACGTTTAACAGCTAACTATATTTCCTTCTCAACACCCGCCATGTAATTCCTCACTTCCTTTCGTATCATCTCTGGCATAACCGTGAATAACTCCGGCTTAAACGTCGTCGTTTTCTCAATACATTGTACCGGCAACTCCTTAGACTTCGTTTCCCGTCGACTCAGTAACTCGCTATAGCAGCCTTTTCCTGGCACTGATAAGGTCAGCTCCGTCGAAACGTCGTCGTTGTTTGATGTCTCACCTTCTCGAGGCGGTGTTGATTCAACCTGATACGAGAGTGGCGTGGTCATAACGTTAGCTCTCCGATGAAACAGGTTTTGGTCCAGGTTGTGATGTGAAGACGATGATGTCACTGGCAAACCCGCATCGCTGATGTCAGATCCAGAAGGAGAAGGACTATTGCAAAATGACGTTATTTTAGCAAATTTTCTCCCTGGCGGTTGAAGTCGATCAGTCGCTCCATCTTCTGACATCGCCGCCGAGTATTTCCTCTTCAACGTAGAGTTCCAATGGTTCTTGATCGCGTTATCCGTACGGCCGTTGAGGAGGCGAGCAATGGTGGCCCACTTGTTGCCGTGTTTAACATGTGCATTAGTAATGATCTCGTCTTCTTCAGGCGTAAAAGGTCGATGCTCTACCTCCGGCGACAACTGATTGCACCACCGCAAACGGCAAGACTTTCCCGATCGACCAGGAATCGATTTGGAAATCAACGACCAGTTTCGCGCTCCGTGCCGTTGAACGAGTTTCTGCAACAGATGGTCCTCTTCGGGACTCCACGGGCCCTTGACCCGATCTGTGATAGACTGTTGGTCCATGGATACTAGAAAAAGAAAAGAGAGAGAGAGGCGGTGATGGACATATTGAGAGAACGGTTATACCAGGAGAGTGCTTATAAAGGAGAGGGTTAGGGTAACTGATGGAGCCGGTTAACTGATACGTGTAATAAGCGTTACATAAACTGGTATTTCCCGGTTACCAGTGGGAGATTATACAGCTGTATAACTGGTTTGGAATGCTAGAGAATCTGAAAACTAAAATCTCGGCAAAATTGGGAATTTGAAAGGTTTCTCTCGTCGCAGTTTCCTTAGGAGACTGTTAATTACAGTTATGGAAGTTGCTGAAATGGAATGGGAGTTAATAGGAGGAAAATATCGCGAGAAAATGAGCGGATGTTGGCGGTTAAGATAAGTTTGACTGAGAGACAGGCTGGATAGCATTTTGAAATTTTTTTTTTGGTTTCTGGTTTTGTTTGTTTTTGGTAACAGAGCCGTTTGAGGTACACGGAATTGATGACGTGGAAAAACGACAAAGGAGAAATGCGGATTTGGCGTAAGGGGATCATTACTGACAATCTGGCAGGCAGTACAGGCTGTGAACCTGCCACATCAATGCGACATGTTAACGGCCCTCTCTGAGGTCACCGACACGGAGCGGTCACCGACTCAACCGAATGTTTTGTTTTTCGAACTTCAAACAACTGAATCTAAATTGTCCACTGCAGTTGGGTCTACTGCCATTGTTTCAATCAAAAAGGAAAAAGAAATTGTCATCCCTTTGTATAAACATGCCTATAATCATATGCTCCAAATTGCGCCTCCTCTTAGTTTATTATTATGATTTTTTCCATTTTCTTTTCAATCTACAGAGAAAAATTGTAAAAGAAATTTTTTTTATACTAAACATTAAAAAAACTATGGATTTGCATCTTTATCATTTTCAAACAATAAAATTCTAATTTCATTTTGATAGAAATTTTTCTTCTTTAAAAAAAAATCTATGCTATTTATTATGAATAAATTAGTTCTAATTCGAGAATCCAAGTTAAGATTCAAGATTTTATTGAAGTTTTTTGGGCTGAATTATGGATTTGATAGAGACAAATAATCAATTATCAAAGATTAAATCAGAATTAATAAATTCTCAATTTTGCAGGTTGAATTAGCCAGACAGGATTTTAGATCCACAGTTTCAACATGGTTATAACGATGCAGACACCATGGGAATGCAAAGGAAAAATCCAGGATGTTTCATATATAAATCAATCTAGGATGGCAATGAATACTTTCCCCAATGCATTGCACATGTTAACAATACATTATACATACTACAAATTGTAAAGAGAAGAATCAGAAAATAAAATATACACATAATAATAGCAAGCTGCAATTAGTTTTAGTTACCTTTGAAACTTGCACAACCAGCACAAGGCTTCCTAAATAGGGGACAAACATATTCTAGCACAGCAAGCCAAATCTTTTTAAATTATAAAACATCAAGTTAGGTCTATATCGTTTTAAAATAGCAAAAACATATATATACACACGTGGTAAAGAAAGATCGTGGATGTTTCATTTAAATGTTTTTTTTTTTTTTCTGCTGTAGGTTTGGTATATAATAGCCAAAGCTTGCTTTTCCTAGGCACTCACACATGATCTTGATCCAATTGAAATTGTTAACATATAGATCCAGCAGTTAAAAATGATTCCACTGCATTTCGCCATTTCATGACTTGGAAAGCTGCTATAATTTTGTATTCTCTTCTCATAATAAATTAAAATGTCCGAATTTAAATATAGAATATTCTATTAATTTGCAAATAGAGAGAGTTAAATATAAAATCAATACATACAACACTAAATATAAATATTATGGTATCAATTCATACAATAAAATTATACTTATTGCAAGAAAAATACATAATTACAAACTCAAAAATTCCAAAGTAGCAAAAACTTTATGTAACAATTCTTGATACTTAAAAGTAACAAATTATTAATAGTCAAAAGTAATTAAAACTAAACATATATATAGTAATATGATAGGACAAATTCCTAATTATTATAGAATTATATTATAATATTAATATAATAAAAATAATAAATGAATATTATTATTAAAATGAGACTAAATATGATAATGAGAGATTTTATGATCCCTTGTGTAAAAAAATTAATATTATAATATTATCACATTGCATTCTTTTTTTAGAGAATAAAATTGATATTATAATACTTGAAAATAAAAAATATAATGTATTACCATTACGAATATAATCTTACAATCCAAATAAAATGTAACTTTTATTAATAAAATATAAAATAAAAGGGAGAAAGAAAAAAAAGAGAAAAGAAAGAACAAACATACTGAAAAATATCGCGCGGAAGAAATATACAGTGAATTTTAAGTTTGCAAAACTGGTAATCAATTTTGGTTATAAATTTAGCAATGAAATTTCTATCCATTGCTAATAGTTGACAAAGGATTACAAACAGGTTAGCAACGGAATAATAATGAAAAAGAATTTATTAATTAATAAAAATAATTTTGGCTATAATTTTAGAAAGAAAAAAACTTCGTTACTAATCTAAAACTTCGTTACTAATCCGTAAGTAGAGCCTTTTGTCAAGTTTATAATTTAAAAACAAAAAAAATTCCGTCGCTAATCCACAAGAAGAAATCTTTATCAAATTTATAACGAATCATAAATCTATAAATTTATAACTCTAAACACAAATAAAAAGGATTAAGAGATTACTAAATTATAAGAAATATAAATAAAAATTATTCTAATAATTTATAAAAAGAAATAGTTAATACTTACCCTAAAAAGAAAATATAATCGCAGACTTAATAATTTCAAATTAAGAAAAGTTTGAAGTAATAATTCTTGACAGTCAAAAAAAAAAAATTCTTGATAACAGTTAAAACTTGATAGTAAAAAATATTTAAAACTAAACATATATATAGTGTTATGGTAGCACAAATTTATAATTAAAATTAATGTAATAAAAATAATAAATTGAAATCATAATTAGAATAAGATTAGATTAAACTTTCTAATATAATTTAGATTCAAATAGGAATAAAAATATCAATAAAGTTAAATATTTATAATTAACAAATGACTAAATTATCCTTGTTGCTAGCAATTAAATTGAAAGTTCGTAAGAGACGTTTTAGAAATCTAATGTTTTCCCTTTCACACTTTTATATATATATTATAGAAATATTAATATTTTATCAACACCCGTGATCAATGTGAACTTTCTTCACACATTGTTTAGAATACAAAAGAAAAAGAAGGAAAGGGTAGGGATAAGAAAGTAATTTAATAGGTAAACTCATATTTTTGTCTAAAAAATAAATTATTTGACATAAATCAAATATAATTGAAAAATAATTAAATATTTTATCGAAATCAAATATAACATTCAAAAGCCATAAAAAGTCCTAAAAGTCATTATTTTTAGAGTCACAAAAGCTAAAAAATTTATAATCATAATGAGAAAGAAAGAACACCAAAAGTCATTGCGGTCGTAGAACTCATAAATTAGAGAGAGTTAATTTATAAAGAGTTATTCTATTTAAAAAGCATAACAGAATATCAAAGTCATTTTTATTTTGAAAGCTACAAAGGTAAAAAAAAATTAGAGAATAAATTTCAAAGATATATTATGTCTAACATCCATAGTTTTTCCCACAAAATATCAATTTTTCCTAACTGAGCTAACTCTTCAAATAGAGCGTCGATTGTATAGTATCAGAGAAGAGAAAACAATAGTTATTTTTAAAGACATAAAAACCATATAAACAATGTTAAACATAGAATAGAAAAGAAAATTAAATATAAAACCAATTCATTTTATTATGTAGCCAAAATAATTAAATTTCTTCAAATGCCATAATTGAATGTTAAAGTTCATAAAAAGTGAGAGAGAAAAAAGTGATTAAAAAATATAAATATTACAAAATTTTCTCAAGTAAGATAAAAGCAAAAGCTAAAATATTGAAAAGTCTTTCCCTTAAAAAAGTGTCACATCAACACTTATAAAAACTCAATATTTTTCTTTTATATAAATATATTTGATTGAAAAATGTAAATAAACTAAAATGTTAAAAAGATAATTTTTGTCAATTACCTTTTTTTTATTCTTTGACTATCATACAGAGGCAACGAATATATATATTTTTAATTACTTTTGTGAAATGGAATGAATAACTCATCAAATTACTCTTTATTCACCAAAATATATGATAAACTAGATTAAAAAATAAAATATAATAATAATAATAATACACGATATAATTTTTATAATCATTATATCTCAATAATTGTTATCACATAAATAAATAATTATTATTATCATGAAAATAAATATTAGATATAGATAAATAGATTAAAATTCCATGAACACTCTTCTAGAGTTGTCCTTATCGCAACCAACAATTATATATAAGGAATAATATATATGTAAAAGTTTAATCAGCAATCCAATGGATGAAATATGAAGATTTGAGTGAAATATAAAAGCTTAATCACTAAACAAAGTCTGAATTTACGAGTTTTTTTCAAATTTAGCTAATACTTTTAATTTTACCAATTGATACTCTATATTTATTTTTCTTTATCAATTACAGCCTCCGTCTAGAATATGTTAATATTTGTTGATGTGTCTGTTAATGGGATTCAATTATTTTTTAAATTACGTCCACGTGGATGTACCACGTAAAAAAGCTAACTTGAATATAAAAAGTTTAATCACAAAAAAAGTTTGAACTTGTGGAATTTTTTTTTCAAATTTAGCTAATACTTTTGATTTTGTCAATCAATACCTTGTATTTTTTTTTTTTGTCAATTGTGGTTTCTGTCTAAAGATTGCTAATAAATCCGTTAATGGAGTCCAATTTTTTTTCAAATTACATCCACGTGGATACACCAAATAAAAAAGTTAACTTGAACATAAAAATACATTAAATGATATCGTTTTGCAGCTGGATTCTATTTTCAGTATTTTGATATTTTGCTCGCTATTTTTTAAGGATAAATAAATGTTAGATATTTTTATATGACATGTAAACCTAGTAGATGAGTTCTCATCTACCAAAATATATGGTTATATATAAAAAAATTAATGCCTCAATTTACTTTAAAATTAATGATAAAAATCAAAATATTGAAGATAAATCTAACTACAAAATGATATCGTTTAATTTATTTTTATATTCAAGTTAACTTTATTACATGGTGTATCCTCGTGGACATGATCTAAAAAAAAATTGAACCCAATTAATGGACATATCAACAAATATTAATAGACTCTAGACAGAAACACAATTGACAAAGAAAAATAAATACAGGGTATTGATTGATAAAATTAAAAATATTAGCTAAATTTGAAAAAAACTTATAAGTTTAGATTTTTTTTTATGATTAAACTTTTTATATCAAGTTAGTTTTCTTACGTGGTATGTCCACGTGGATGTGGTCTATAAAAGAATTGGACCCTATTAATGGATACATCAGTAAACATTAACAGACTCTAGATGGAGACCATAATTGATAAAGAAAAATAAATACATGACATTGATTGACAGAATTAAAAGTATTGGCTAAATTTGAAAAAAAACTCATAAGTTCAGATTTTTTTTTTTTTTGTGATTAAGCCAAATATAAAGCTCTAACATCTAATCCTTAGACTATAAAAATCAACCATTTGCAGTGCATAGCTACTGTAAGACATCTAACTTTGTCAATAATGATAATCATTTCTAAATTTATGCAGTCAAATTTGAAAAAAAATTAGTAAAAACTATAATAATTTCAAATTGAGGAAAGAAAATAAATATCTAAGTGAAATAAGGGAATACAATATCCAAAAGAAGTATCTAAACTCTTATAGTATTTATAATTGGCATACAAATTGTGAAAAAAAATACTGAAGTACATAACATAAAGAACGTGGATCAAAACTTGTAATCTAATGACTATCGTGCTAATTTATCAAACCAAAATTAATTTGCAATAATCCAACACTAATTATCACTTAAATATAGGCACTAAAAATCTTTAGGCTTCAAAATGAACTCCAATTGCAATATACTTTTGTCCCAATTATATTGAAATATTACATAGAGAGTTAAGTCACATGCACTTAAACATATGAATGGATCATAATAATACCTTAAGCAGTACTCAACTCGAAGAATTGGCCCGTAAAGCTTGTTAGACGACTTAAAAAAGAAAATGTAAAAGTGTCATGGGCATTATTGGAAGCTTCTCAACTACAGGCAGAAGCATATGGAGATTTTAAGAGGAAATTTGAATTTTTCAATCACAAGTGAAGCAAATTGTTAGGGTGCTAAAACCTCAGTTAACAAGCGAAACTGTAGCCGATATAGTTGCAGCAATCCAAGAGTTAGAAGGCCTTGCATCAATGGATGTTAATATGCCATTAAGAGAGTAACCTCAAGCTTAACCGTATTTATCCAAAATTAGGAAAAATGCAAGAGGATCATCGATTTACTGAAATGTTAAATAGCTTCATTGTTAGGATAAAAAAAATAATAACAAAATGAAAAGAAGTAAAAGAAGATACAACAAATAGTAAACGGGCTTGATTTTTGAGCATTTCAACAACCATTCAATAAATAAGAGAGCATTTTTAAGGATTGATGACTTTATATACTCCATACCTTAAGTGTAAAAATTGACGAAATATATATTAAATTTGGCTATGGATTTTATAGGTTGCTAGAAATATATAATGATAAGATATGATGATGGTAGTCGATTAAAATTTGAAATTCATTGAAATACTTTTTGGTGATAAAATATTATCTATGTATAATCCTTAAATAGTCCAATCAAAGCAAGAAAAAAATTCAAATAAACTCAAAAATTCTAAAAAATGTGAAAAATGAAATACTGAAATAGGAGAGTGCAAAGTCAACTTCATAATTATATATTTTTTATTTCAGGATTATATATATATATAGATTTTTAATTATCTAAATTAAAAAAGCAAATAAAAAATAAATGTAACTTTGTTTGTGTTTTTGATCATAATTATAAAAAAAACACTATTTTGCAATGAAAAAATATAAAAGTTAATTTTTGCAATGAAAATTACATTAAATCGAGTTAAAAATAAAAAAATAGTGCTAATAACTAAATAATTAAACTAAAAAGTTAATTTTGGGTTTGATTGAATTTTTTAAGAACTTTGAGCACTAAATTGACACTTTATCCGAATACAATGGCAACGAAGTTTTCATTCCAAAACCCGCCCGGTTAAACCCAGCTAAATCCATAACAAGTTCGTCTCCCTTTTTCTTATCCTACTCGACTGCAAAGATCCGAAGCGAAAACAAATTGAAATTCTTTGTTGCTCACAATTGAAGAAATTTATTGAAATAAATTAGGGTTTTGGTAAAAATGTCGACGGGCAGGCCCAAGGATAGTGACCTACAGGTAGTGGTAACGCCGGACAAGCATGTTTCGGGACTTCCGCCTCGTCCACCTCCGGCGGCAACGGCATCAACTGCGCTTGTGGAGTACTCGGCGCCAGTGTTTAAGGAAGAGGAGGAGGACCTGGAGGTGAAGCTCCGGCGGATCATCGAAAATGTACCTGTTCGAGTCAGTAACACATCTGGCAGTTCTGCAGGTTCCGGCTCCGGTGACTTTCACCAGGTATTTATGGGTTTAATTCTCCTAAAACCTCAGAAAGAAAAGTGTATGCTTTATTTATTTATTTTTTTCCAGAAATTTGTCATTCTGAGCGTGTTATTGGTTTACACCTTTAGAGCTTGACATATAATAATAGAGTTGATTGCTGTACTGAGTTTTAATTTCACACATTCCGTTACATACTATTTTGTATTCATGATTTGGCAACTGATTCGAGAAAGGTTTTGGACTTAATAGGATTAGGAAAAAAAAATTATCATAAATTGGGTCTGGATTAAGCTAAGAGGAGTAGGCTGGGTAGGGACAGATTGTTCCTTCTGATTTGCTTGCTGGTAGTTATGGTGACTTCCAATTTGGAAAATGATTTTGATGGTGGGAGCTGAAGGAGAGCTAGAACCTGCTGGATATGGAATCTCATCTAGTATGGAAAATTTGTAATGAATTGGATGCTAGAATCAACTCGAATGCAGAATCTCATCTAGCATACAAGTATGTGAACCTCTTTGTTTTGGCATGCGTGGGAATGTGACATTTGCTTTACTATAACATTCTGTAAAAGTCTCTATTCAGTTATGCTGAACCATAAGCCCCATTTCATTGCAGCATAACTTGTGATTCTATATGCTACGATGTGTTGTAGTTGTGGAGCAAACCTTTAGGCTAGGTCTTTTATGTGGCTCATAATCAGTTATTGTTGAAGAATTTCAATGTGAAGTAAATATATAATATCAATTAGGGTTTTCCAGAAGTTGCAATAGAAGTCAGTAACTCTAATAGAGTAAAAGCATATATGAGATAATAAATAATTGTAATATATGACCTTATCGTTCTCTGTCCCTGTTCAAGAATTTTTACTGTCTGATAATAGTATTTTATCTATCCATTCTGTATTCATGGAATGCAGGTTGTTGCTTGCATTCCTATCTGTTTGATGCCAGGATAAAACTGACAGGAGTCTGATAAAAACTCCTATTTTTTCATTTCATTAATAAATTTTAATACTCTAACACTGTGTTCAACTCTATTTGACATGGGAAAATTCTTCTTTCTATTGTGTAGTATGTTATATTGAGAGGGAGATGGGGGAATACATAGATGAAGTATCAAGGATATGATCTCCTTTTAGAACCAGATGGAACATTAGCTGTTTTTAAACTAAGGATTAGCAGAATAATCTAAGGAGGTATTTTTCCCGTATTATTTCTGAGGGCAGTCTCTGTCTGTAGTTAGGAATTTTTTTTGCCCTTGTTTTTTGATTTATCCATGGAGGCCTGTATTCCATGTTAATAAAGGAAGAGCTAACTGTGAGGGTTGTAGGGTATGGTATGTAGGCATTTGAATCTCCAGTGCTTGTGGATAATGAGTAACCCGTGTGCCTTATCCTATACACTTTAAATTTTTTGGAACTTTTTATATGTTCTGTTTCTAATTTGGGAGTGGTTCTGGAGATTGGATTTTATTCATGCAAATGCCTTTACTTCATCAATCTGGTATTGACTCTGTTTCATGGCATCAGTCATGAAAGGGGTCATTTTTCTTCAACAGAAGTTTGGGTGTTTCTGCACCTTTGAGTTAGTGTCAGTGTGTGCAGGTGTGTGCATGTGTCTATGGAATGCAGAGGAACTTAAATCGATATATATTTGAAAAAGCAATTAATGATTCATGTGATTTTCTTAAATGATTTTATTCATTTTAGAAAACAGCTGGTTAGTTTTGTTACGAAGCCCAAAACTAAGAGAACTGGCTGCAAATTGTTTCTGTTTATCATCTCCTAAATTGTTTCTGTTTTATTTATGATGAACTACAGCTTAGGACAAATCAAGCATTGGTCACTCTATGAGCATATATTGCCTATCCATGTAGCATCTGTGTAGGGTGCAAACTGTTAATATTGAGTAATTTGTGGTATGCTGCTTATGAATTTTGCATTTCAAAATCTCCATGTGCATTTTTTTGTACCCTAGATTTGGTGCAGAACTAGATTTGTGGGGATCATTTCGGGCATGGAAGGAATTTTTCTAGTTTTACTAATTAATCCGTTTACCTTTGACTTTTTCTTGAAAGGATCAAAACATAACTTGTATATTCTCCTAGGACATATCAAATGCCTCCCAGCTAATTGTGTCTTCTTAACAATTTTGCTGATCTCATTCCTTTCTATTTGATATTCAAGCAGTTCAAATAATTAATGGTATTCTTCACATATCTGTTTCATATAAAATATACAACAATCACATACTGTTCATTGATGTGGATGTGAAATGTGGTTGCTTATGATTAGTCCACAAAGCTAGAAACGAGTTAGTCTATATAGATGTGTGCACAGATAGGTCTCCAACTTGTATTCTTAGAATTTGGAATGGAACAGTATCGGCAAATGAGACGGAAAGAGCAAGACCGGCTAGCAAGGATGGATGCTGACTACCAGAAAAGAAAAGAACTGGCAGAATTCAATATGAGAAGGGAGGAAAGGTTAAAAGCTGCAGAGGAAAGGACAGCAAAGAAGCGTTTAAAGCGCCAAAAGAAAAAGCAGAAGAAAAAAGAGAAGAAGGTGAAATTGAATGCTGGTGGAGAAGAACATCCGAAAGAAGAATCTTCGGATGATGATGGAGACTCTGACACTGGTGAACCTGCTGCCAAGTGAGCAAGGTTTTCTGTAAGTCTTAATCTAATCTTTGCTTCAAGATGCAGTTCTGCCATTCTTCTAGGCACTTACAGGAAACTATGGGGAATTAACTCAATAGACTTCAAGCTTTTGTACTCTAGTTTTCTGCATTTATGCAGAATGTTACATTTTGAGCACGACAAAAAGGAACCCAGTCGAAAGTGGGAAAGAAATAGTATAATTTTATTTGGAAAAAAAAAATTGCTGTCTTTCACAGGATGACATTCTTGTCTTGTGAAGACTATTGGCTTCAATCACGCTCACATGCTAGTTGATGATTCAGGATGGATCTTGGAAGATGTGATGTTAAAACATCATGATGCTATAAAACATACCCATTTCTTCTCTCTTCCTCATTTGGTCAAGGAAGGTGGTATTCGATATTTTGCATTTGAGTACAGCATCTCCTTTTCCATTAGAGTAGTTCATATTACTTTCCAGTTTCTATCATTAGCCAAGCCAAGGGTTGCAACTTCCAATAATGTGCTATGCTTAGGTTACGAAAACAAGTCAATGTAGCTGGATAGGGTGTTAGATGGTGGTTGAACTGCATGTTCGAATGTCACTGACCTCTCACCTAATTTAATACTTGTAATGTTTGATTCTCTAAGTATCATTTCAAATTTTGATGGATTGTTCTGCATCTGAGTGCTTCCATAGATGTAAACCTTTAGTGGCAACTTCAAATTTTTATTATATATTTTGCATGAAATGAAATTTGGTACACTTCTACTTTATACATTACATTGTTACATGAGACTCCTCAAATCTGGTTGATATTTTAAGTGAGAGAGCGTTTTTAAGAAAGCCAAGGGCCCTCCTTCGTTGGGAGGAATTTCATCTGCGGTAGTTGTTGAATCTTCTACTGGTCCCAAGTTTTGCTAAAACTTAAAAAATCCATCAACCGCTATTTTTTGTGCAAGTAAATCCCTCCGTTGAAATTGATTGCAGATCAAGCTCATTCAAAAATTTCTCTCCTTAAGAAAGTAAAACACCTATTTCCTCCTTGTGCGGGTGGCCATTTCACAGTTTTTGGGACTGGAACACTGAGGAACCAGAACCAGTCCGAACCCAAACTGGGAGTTTGCGGTGTCTGCTTCTGGGTCCAATTTCTAAGGAACCTTGAACAGGGGGTTCAGCTCAAAGCGGACAATAACTTGCTAGCCATAAGGTGTTACAGTTTTAAATAAATAAATTAAGTTAAGCTTTTTTATTTTTTTATTTTTTAAATTTTTCTGAAAGTTATTTCATAAATTTTTAAATTTTAAATTTTCAATAAAAAAACTGTTTCCTAATTTTTTATTTTGTAATTATATAATTTGCCAAAAAAATTAATCATAAAATCGACTAAATATAATTTTAATTATTTATTATTTAATGGTAAAATATAATTAATTATTATATTAAATATTAATTTTTAAATTAAAATAAAGATCCAATCAAAACATGTAAAATTATTTTTTTAAAAAAAATACACCAATTACATCACATAATAAAAAAAGAAAATGGCTAACTTTCTAACTACAATCATATACCAATTACCTCTATTGATGTGAAATAAAATATTTAGATGTTCATCCCTCTATTTTTTTAGTTTCATAATAACACTATCATGTTCACAACACTTTTTGAGAATGCCAATTCCTAGAGAAAAATGTAAATTTAATTAAATTTTATCATTATATATATAGGTTTATAAAATTGACATAATGTATTAATAGTTTAGAATTTACATAAACATATATATATATTTTGAAAAAAATCCTTGGAAGAGAAATTAATAACCTTTTAATTGTTAAATAATAGTCATGAAATGATTTAAATATATATGTAATTAAAAACAAGAATATCTGTAAATTTTGACCAATTACATATCACACTCTAAAACATAAAATTTAATTTTGAGCAATTATCTCTTTATAAAATATTAATTAATTTTAATATCCAATAAATTATACTAATATTAATAACCCCCGAAAAAAAAAAGTAGAAATTGAAAAAAAGAAAAAGCAATGACAGTGAATTAAACAGTGAAATCAAAGTGAAACAAAAAAAAAGTGAGAAATTGAATGAAATGCCCGAAAATAAATTTTCTAAGAATTTTTAATTAAAATTTTAATCATAAATTTCAACTAATGAAAAATAACTTTTTCTGCCATTGAAATAACCCATTAATTTATTTTTAAAAAAATTTTTATTTAAAATTTAATTGTAAATTTTCACCAATGAGAATTGACGAAAAATAATATTTTATGCCGCGAATCGAATCGAAAACCGAATTTAAATAGTCTAACTCAGTCGAAAAATCCTTAAATCAAATGGAATTAGACGAAATCATTGGGTTAGACCAAATCGGTTCAAATTGAACCGAAACCATTTAATTAAAATAAACAATAATAAAATAAAATTAAAAAAAAAATTTTTTTTTTCTCTCTCCCCGACATCTCTCTCGCTCAGCCTTCTTCCCCGACATCTCTCTCCCTCTCTTCCGTTCGCCTCACACCAGACAGCCACCATCACCACCTCCCCTCCAGGCGACCTCCAAGCATGAACCGACGGTGAAGGTCAGCTCCTTCTTCTTCTTCTTCTTCTTCTTCTTCTTCTTCTTCTTCTTCTTCGCGCGACGCTGCTGTCTCTTTGACAACAGCTCTCCTTCGAATCTAAGGTGGTTTTCTGCCATTTTCGGCGAGCTTGGACAACAAGGTGAGCTCGAAATCCTTCCCCTTTTGCTATAGATTGATTCTATTGCATTAAAACCCAGTAATTTTTGAAGATTTGAGGATTTGGAGTTTAGGGTTATAATTGAATAAATTTGGGTAATTGATAAAATTA
>CANUEX010115618.1:0-46257 GCA_948099535.1 Jatropha multifida | reverse complement strand
TAGTTTGAGTCATTAAAAATATAATGGGCCAACTTGTAGAATATTTTCATGTAATTATGGTGTTGAAATCAGAGATTAGGCTTACTACGGGTCTCGGGGGCCTTAAGCTTACCCAGGTCCTAGTGCCGGTCCGGCCCATGGAAACGGGTCGTGACATAATGTTACCAAAAGTTGCAAGCTAAAATTCACTATAAATCATTTATAAAATTTTTATTTTGTATTCAGTCAAAGTCCTCAGTGTTTGGAGGATCAGGAGTGGGAACTAACAAAAAGAAAAAGAAAAATCTATTGCTGAGTTAACAATTTGATTAAGAAGTTAATCGAGTACTATTTGAAAAGGTTAGGTCATAGAAGTTTTTATGCTTATAAAAGAAAATGGGTTTGGTGGTTGTTAATAATGTGTAGCAAAAGCTAAGCTGAAAGGGGAAGTCAATACGTATATATATACACATCAAACGGAAGCTATGAAAGCGGAAGAATTGAAAATGTAGGAAGATGAGAGGTAACTATCGAGCAGCTAATACTTGCCTTTCAACCTGATTCGTTCCAAGTCTTACTAATTTGGTGCTCTTTCCTTTGCACCTTTCATGGCTATAAAATATACAAATATCATACATAATTAATATTATTGCCCACCAAAAATGAATTAAGTCATTTACGAATTAATGAAAATTTAGTTCAAACGACTCATTCAACAAGTTTAATAAGTCAATCTTGAATCTACTTATCAAACTCGTTCAATAGACGAGTCTAACTGGAGTTTTATATGTAACATGTAATTACAACATTCTTGTAATAGCACAAAATTACTTATTATTTTATATTTTTCATTTAACTTTAAGATACTTATCATTTTAGGTTTAGATGATACTATACCTGTGCAAGTTATAATATGTCATTCAGTTTTGATGGGGTTAACCAATGGTGGCTGTGACTCCAGTTCTTTGGAAATTGGCCTGAAAATACTTATCCTGAACTACACCGGAACTTATAAACTGTTATAAACTGTGTACCTGATTTCGATCCCACCCTTAAAATTTTAAAATCGGGAACTAATTCGAAACCGTCCGTATCCCCAACACTAAATAATCGGTTTATGGATTGAGAATTGTCAATTGGAAATAAACTTACTCTTGCAAATTCTCTTTAGTATTAGTAGGTATGAGCTTAGTTTATGTGCAGGTCAGAAAATCAGAAAGAATTGCCAAAAGCCGGTTAGGATCGATCTAAACCAGCCCATAACGCATCTGATGTCACTAAATCCCCCGCTCTTAGGGATGTCCGCAGCGCCGAGGAACATGTACTAGGGTGTATGCACGACTTGTTTGGATCGTGGGCTTGTACAGTAAGGATTCACAAGAAAACAAGAAGAATGACCTTGGAAGAGCAAAAATCATGCAAGAAAAAAAAAAGAATAATGAATAATGTTAAGTTGACTAGAAGAGTAGAAGTTGTCTGAGCTAACTTTAGCATATAGCTAAAGCGTTTTAATAAAGAAAAGGTACAATATAATCAATAAATCAAACAAAATCAAACCCTACACTGCTTTCTAATATCCTCAATAGTCCTAATAATACCATTGATTTGTTATCAACTAAATAAATGGAGCTCAACCTGCTCATAAACAGTCTGGTGACTTTGCTTCTGCTCATCATGATTTGAATCTGCAAATGATAAAAAGAAAAAAAAAAGGTACCTAAAAGACAGCAGGCTAAGCTCTCCATTTATTAAAAGCATTACCAATTGAATTTTCTCCATCTCCATTGCAGATGTTAATATAACTGCAGAAGTAATGAAATCAGACAGGGTCTAAAAGGGAAATGTTGGAACTAACAAAGGCGGACATCAACTGAAAGAAAGGGAGATGTATATGTAGTTCTTGAAAAGTTCTTTTAGGTTGCAGCCCATTCTTTTCGGATGTCGAAGGTGTAGTTGATCTCCAAATAGCACTTGTTATCATCATCAAGAAACTAAGCAAGTCACAAAAAAATAAATATTGGAAGGTTAGCCCAAATATGATTCAATTCATATAATATCTAAAAAGTGAGAAAATCTTAATGCTACTTCAAGAATTAAGTACACAAAATACTCGCGTTTAGCCAAGTACGGATGAGAACCTATATACATTCAATTAATTCAATGATAGACCACATGAATGGAATACAGAAGGGAAAGTTCCTTAGCATACTTTCAATAATTCAATGATGGACCACATATATCTCGTACAGAAGTGCAAGTTACCTTGGATAGATATCGTCATTCATAAGAAGGTCAGTGGGACATTTGATGCATTTCACATCATTTCCATCACAGCTTAAGATGGAAAGCACGTTAGAAACTGGCCAAATGTGTTTAGAAATATCATAGAGCTTGGTTTAGAGGAGCAAATGTTAAACAAAATTTTGACTTAAAATTGAGAAGTATTTGTAAGTTTAAAGGCAGTTAGTTGGTATCCTTGATTTCTGCATGACTCTGTCTAAACCGCTACAATGAGATAACATCTGAAATATCATTACTTCATAAAAAATAGAAGTGTTTTAATTGCTGAAACTGACCTTTGATTTTGCAGAATAAGTTCCTCTGGCAAACATGCCCGATGGGGTGGTCTCTTCTGGCATAACATGTGTGTAAGGCTCTGCTTGAGGACTAAAGGTCCCGAGCATCTCTTTGGCGCTGTCAACTGAAATAAGAAACATTTAGCATTTGAAGCATAAGCCTTTAGTATGAATTAGAACACAGATAGCTCACCCTTGACGCCAGTTTTCCAGACGGTGTTGATGTACTTGAGGCCAGACACAATGTTATTTTTGACTTTGAAGGTGAACATTAAATTGTACTGACTGCCCTCTTTCAGTGTGAACCATGAGCCCTTAGGTTTTCCATCCTCAGGGACATCCAGGACAATATTAGGTCTGTCTGGAGATAGGATTGACAGACTAAGAATTTTCACTTCTGGTTCAACAGTTTCTGCAACAAATCATAGGAAAAAAACATCTTGAAATTTGCAACTTTGTTTTGGATAAACTAAAGTCTTTGGCAACTGTTGTTCAAAGACATCCTTAGATGATCAAATATGAACTGCAATTATTACTTGCAACATTGAATGCCTAAAATGCCAAAAAGAGAACTGTAATTATTGTCTTTTGGAGTTCTCTTCCTAGTAAACAGGCTAAACATGCCAATATTATTTAGAAGCTAAAATTTTGAAAATGTAACAAGTAATTTCTTAAATTAGTTTGTTAAATAAAATTAGCAGCCCAAGTTAACATCGATCTCCATGTTAACCAGATAGCACAAAGAACAGGAGAACCATAAGGTATTGAGAAAACTGTAGAAAAATTGAATAAGAATTGACAGATTTTTTCAACTATTTATTGGGAAAAAAAAAGAAGAAGCAATACATAGGAATTTTCGATAGAAAGACATTCCAAGCTTTCTGCATGAATATATTAACATCAAAATTGGCAAAATCAAAACAAACAGAAACAATGTGGAAAATTTGAAGACCTTGTAAACACGAAAAGTTCTAATACAATCATAAAATTTTGATTAGGGAAAGAGGAAAAGCAACATATAATAACATGAAATACCTCCAATATTTTCAAAATCCACTGTCCCAAGAAGCTGTTCCTTCCATTTCCTGAGGCTCTCATCGTCCTGAACTTATAAGAGTTCACTAACACATTACCATTATTATCACACATATATTAAATTATATATATGCACACACACACATATAGACATTTGTATAATTAAAATATTAAATACTTCAAAATTTAAAGGAAAAAGAAAAACCTTGTCCTTCTCAAGATGTTCTTTGAGGTGACATTGAGGACCAAGATGAATCTCGCTGCTTCCAACCTCCTCTTCGTCATCATCTTCAGTAACTTCAAAAGAAGTCTCACTCATTTGTCTCCCCAGATTGTCTATTTCTTCACCATCTCCCTCATTTGTTCCCAATTTTTTCTCCTCAGAAGTTCCTTCATTTTTGTTGTCATCAAGCCCCATGTTAGTACTACTTGAACTTGCCACAGCTCCAGCAGCCAAGGACATCAAATCATCAAAAACTTAAAAAATAAAAAATTTAACTAGAAAAATCAGAGAAAAAAAAGGTTAAACAAAAGAATTTGTTATTATGTACAAAGGAAGAACAACATTAATCAAGGAACTCATAATTAAAGAATTAATTTCAATAAAACAGGAGAAAAAAAATATATCTTCTATTGTCTAAAGTAAGAAAATCCAATAACGAAAATAGAAAAATAAAAAAGACCCACAAAAAAAGAAAGAGAAGAGAAGACAAAAGATAAACTGGGTTTGTTTTTCCTGGTGGGTTGTTGATGGAAGTTGAAATCTTTTGAGAGGGAGAGAGATAATGGGTAGTTTGGGAAGTCAAGGTAAGAAAAAGTCACGTGGTGATCCGAAATAAAAGTTACTATTTGATAAGGATCAAAGAAGTCACAGCCTAAGATTGAGGAGGAGAGACCTTTGACTCTTTTTATATAAAAATAAAGAAAAAGGAGCTTGAAAATGGCGGTATGGTAGCTTCATAATGACAAGTGGTCCTATTTGTTTTATAAATCAATTAATGATAGCCATGCATGAATTTAATGGTCCCTCTCTTCACTTGTGTGTGTGCCAATTTAAACTTTTGAATCTTTCAAGCGCTTCAACCAAAATTGGTTTCTTCAATGTTACATTTCTGTATATACATTTTTCTTCCAAACAGATATTATCGAATAGGACGAACTTATTTACACCCCGATGTATTAATTCACTTATACATTAAATTAATTAATTATAAAATTTTGAAGATACATTTAATTAGAGTAGCTTTCAAAATACTATTTCTTTAGATCACAGTGTTGGTTAACCTTTGAAGTAGTAACTTTTAGTGGATAAAAGAATGTTTTCTAAGAGGTTAGCTGTGTGCGGCAGTAACTTTTTCAGTAATTTTTAGAATTTTGACTAGTTAAAATGCTGAATGCTATTTAAAAAGTTGTTCAGTAACGTAACGTTTGAACTAGTTTTTAGAAATTATGATAACTTTTTGTAAAAAGTTTATTTAAATAACGTTTAGCTTTTAGCGTTTCATAAAACGCTACTCAAACAGTTAATAGCTAAACGTCGGTAAAACAACTAACAGCTATCAAAATAATTAATTTTACAAAGCAGATCCGTTATCTCATCTAATATTTTAGCATTTTTTGTCTTTTCATTGACTTTTTTTGACAGTCCTACCCCTTAATTAATTCAAAATCCTTCCATTATCACATTATCTGTGGAACTGAATTCAAAGGAGAGGTATGGATAAATATGCTGGGTTTTTCTTTGTATATTATGATAAATTGTTCAAGTCAATTATCATGGAAAACTCCAACTCACCGGTCCAAAAATAATTATTTTATATTTAAACTATGCTATATATGTGTGTTTAGTGTTTTTAGTTTGGACTCAAGTTTTAACAGCTTATAATGGTAGTGCTTACATTAGATGTTGGTATTTGAACATTAAATAAAATGAATTATGTATTTTAATGATAAAGGTTGAAATAAAAAAAGAAGAAGAAAAACCACTCAGGCAGTGATTTGATTGGTCTTCTCACTTACGTGAGGAATGAGAGATTTCAAATTTGAATCATTTCGATTCGATCATAATTATTTTTACCAATTTAGTAAATAAGAAAAGGGCTACCTCTTATTGTATAGCTCGAAGTGTTATTTCCGCGCATACGAGCATTCAATAAATTAAAAAAAAATAATATTTAGAAATAAAATTTTGACATTTACGATAAAAATTGTATAGCTAAATATTGAAATTATCTGTAATTATTATTTTTTACTTATTTATTCGGCGTAAAATTTTTGAATTTTATCCGTAATTTATGGATAAATGCCAATAGTTTAGCCATAAAAACATTTTATCAATAATTGTTGCTAGTTGGTAATCTATCACTAAATTTTGTTATTTACTGCCTATTGTTTCTGCCTAAAATTTAAAAAAAAAATTCAAAATTTACCGGTAGTTTTGTTGGTATTTTCAGTAATTTATATGTAATTTGAAGGCAAATTGTTAAAATAAGCATGTGTCTATGTGATACTTTTCACTGACAAAATTCATATTTATCCATTTGTCGCTAAATTTTCTCCATAATTCATCTCTGATTTGACAGAAAATTAGGCTCCAAACGATATTGCAGACAAAATTCAAATTTGTCAGTAAAATTGGATGGTAATTACTCAGTAATGGTAAACGATATTTTTTTAATTTTAAAAATTAAATTTTATTTCTAACTAAAAGCTTCTTTTTCTATTTATAATAATTGGAAACTGATCAGGAACAGTAAAATCTACTACTAAGGAAGGAAATAATATTATATTAACAAAGATTTAACCTAGAAAGTTACCCCCAGCCGCTGATCCCGGGATTATTTGTCTCTAATTGGTAGCTGAATACCCATAAAAAGTTTTTGTTGATAGAATTTATGGGTATATATTAATACTCTTATAGTGTGTTTGGTGGGCTTGCATATAAAGCTGTAAAATCTGCCATGGCTGTATAAAAGCTAGGTTTTCTTTAGCTCATACACCCAAAAAGAATGCAAAGCGAAGAAATCGAATTAAGAATATTATAATTTTTATTTAGAACGAGTAACTTTATCAAGGATTATATATTTTTAACAAGGAGCAATTGATTTTTTTCTAAAGATAGGAAAACCTTCAGACACTGAACACTGTTTACCCTTCACCATTCATGAGAGTTTGGAATAAAGACAAAGACAAAAAGACACGAAGAAAACACTGGGGACAAAAAAATGTAAAAGGTAAAAGGTAAATTCAACAGTGGGGACAAAAAAAGAAAACACTGACCCATCAAAGAAAATAAAATATCTTTAAGAAGCTAGTTTTAGGGTGAATTATTACATTCTAACGAAATATTTTGTTTATGTTCTTATTTTTTGAAAATTAATTTAATTAACGGTCCTCATATTTCAGTTCTAATTATTCCTTCAATTTTATTTAATAATAATAATAGTTTCTTTTTTTACAAACATGCCCTTCATTATCATGAACAAAACCCTGATTCTTTGCTCTCTCTCTCTCTCTTTGTTCTTATTCTATTCTCTCTCTTTTATATCTTTGGCTCTTTGCTCTTTGTTGGCTTGGTAAAGCACTGGAACTAAAACTACTTACAGTTCTTTGTGTCCTGTGGGGGAATCTCAACCTAAGTTCTTCCAAGAAAGTCACATGCAGGCACCGATTTATATCCTGACGCCCAAGTACCACCTACACTTTCTGTTCAAACTTGAAAACCATTACCATTTATCCGTAGGTAGCCCAAGACCAATCACATGAAGAGATAAGAAGATGGTGGCTTTGCTTTGCTTTAGTAAGTCGATCGTAGTAGGTTAGACGCCATGTGCTCTCCCACTGAGGGTAAAATGAAAATTGGAGTCTATAGAGATATATATATATATAAGCATATAAAAATGGTACAAGTGCCCAATAAGGTGGATTGATCAGAAATGTCTAATTTCAGGTGGATTTGCTAAAAAATTTATTTTTTTGACATTTTATATATTTAATGTAAGTTGAGGGAGCAAAATCAACATTTTTTCTAAATAATACTTGCCGTGCAATAACCTCATCCGTCAGATATTTTTCAATGCCTCTATCATAATATTACGGCAAGCTGGGACCCACCACCTATTATAGGGCATAAAAATAACCTCACATCCAATCAATGACATGGAAATAACATAATCCGGCGGGGTCGGTGATATGCATGTCACGTGTCATACTGCGATTGGCTCATGCAGTTGCAAAATTCATGAACGGCTCCACTTGGGTGGGCCAACTCACCGCCCAAGCCTGACTTAAACCTTAACCAGTACAAACGCCAAGGCTTTTCCACTTTGCAGTGCAGGTTAAACCGGATTTCAGTTCAGGAAGGACATTTTCAATGATATGACAATAGAATATATAGATTTTTAGTTTATTTTCACCCACGGTGCTCGATTTAGAATTAATCACTTTGAAGTCCCTCATTTTAAAATTATATATTAAAACTATCTCAATTTTTATATTTATAATACGAAAAATGACTTACACGAGCTTTCCGCGAAAATAATCAAAAATATGACATGGCAATATTTTGGGCCCATTTTTTCATACATTGCACTTGACTTGAAAAAATTGAGAAAGAAAAGAGGGATGAAAAGGAAAGGAAAAAAAAAAGAAAGAGACAGAGGGAATCGATTTGAATTTTTTTTTTCTACATTAAATGTCATAATAATGTCATGTCACGTTTTTTATTATTTTTAGTAAGAAACTCTGTGTAAATCACTTTTGTATTAAAAACACCAAAATTAAGAGAATTTTAAAATATAATTTTAAGACATTTTCCCTTAAATTGACGTACTTTAGTGACATATTTTAAAATAAAATAATACTGATTTATAATATAGAATAAAATTTTCATCAAATACTAAATCGGTAAGAAGATACACTTTAGGTAAATAAAAAGTAGTAATATTCACAAATGACTTAA
Organism: Jatropha multifida; assembly: GCA_948099535.1. Classification (NCBI taxonomy): domain Eukaryota; kingdom Viridiplantae; phylum Streptophyta; class Magnoliopsida; order Malpighiales; family Euphorbiaceae; genus Jatropha; species Jatropha multifida. The sequence goes on along the minus strand of CANUEX010115618.1, from coordinate 37,707 downwards.
TATGTTGTTTCACTCTTAACTTTAAATTTTATTTTAATTTCACTCTAATTTGACATTTATATTAATTTCACTCTAGATTTTAACCTTTTATTGCAATTTCACTCCAACTTGACCTTTGTATCAATTTTATCCTGAATTTTGACATTTTATTACAATAGTATCCTAAATTATAATTAGCACTTAAATTGTAAATAAAAAATAGGCTCACTTTTAATCTTGGGCTTTGATTTAACTTAATACATTTATATGAATGGGAGAGTTTGGGTTAATCTTTATTATTATTTTTAATATTTTTAAACTCTTTCTTTTATGGATAATAATTAATATTTAAAATTAATTATTTGATACATTCTTTTTTTAGAAAATAAAATATAAGTATTATTATTATGATTTGATTTTAATATAAATTTCAAAATAATTATAAAATCTAAAATAAAGCTATTATTAATTTATTGACTCATAAACTATTAGAAATTGTAATATTTTTTTTTATAAAAATAGAATATAAGATAAAATTGTATTCTAATTTAAAAAAACATTTATATATAAAAAAATTAATTTTTAGATATTATTTATTATCAATTAAAGAAACAATTTAAAAGTATTAAAAATAATAATAGAACCTAAAAAACCAAACTCCTTCACTCACAGAAATTTATTAAGTTAATCCAAGTTTAAAATCAAGAGTGAATCTATTTTTTTTTATAATTTAAATTTTAATTATAATTTAAGGTGTTATTGTAATAAAATATCAAAATTTTGGATGAAATTGGTATAAATATCAAATTACATTGAAATTATAATAAAAAATTAAAATTCAAGATGAAATTGCCATAAAGATTAAATTGGAGTGAAATTATAATAGAATCTAAAAAATTGATGATGAAATAATATATTAAGCCATTTATAATTAATTGTTGAATTTGATTAATCATCTAATAAATTATTTTATAACTTAACGAAAACATTCTCAAAACTTAAAATTATTTTAGCCAGTAGAACGAAAGAGGCGTTGATGAACTACTACTGTTAGCGCATCTCGAGGTACAAAACAAAAGGGTTGCCTGCTACCGTACGAAGTTTTCAATTACTGAGACACATGAGATGAGATGGTAAGGTGTGGGGATCTACAATTGAATGATTGCCTTTTAGGTGTTAATGTCGAGCTGTCCCATAATTTTCTTTTCTCCTCGCCTCCTAATTGCTAGCTAGCTAGCTGCATACGTACACTTCCCTTCGTCTTTTAGCTTTCTGGTGCGGATTAGGAGAACAGTTCGCGCAATATATTCTTATTGCTGATACTTGATTAATATTTTTAATTGATAAATTTTTTAATCAGTAATTGATAATTATTAGAAATCTAATCAATTGTTGATTCCTTTAACTACCTCTTGAATGTTTTTTTATCCTTTAGTAATTGATTTATATTTAGACTTCGTTAATCTTATAAATTTGAAAATCGAACTAAATTGAATTCAATTCGGTTAAACGGTTTAATTTTATTTTGAAAATAAATATTTTAAAATTACTGATCTAAAGACAAAAACTCAAAATTATAAAAAATTTCTAACTAAAATAAAAAATAATTTAATTTGATTCAAGTTTTGATTTTTTTTTCCAAAGTTTGCTCACTCCTGAGCATTGCTAGAACTAGAAGAAGCGATGATTGATGAGTGTGAACAGAATGACGGAAGCTATGAAGCAACAGCCAGCTCAGCAACATGGGTCCTCATTCATGTGACGGCGACAGATGTTTGCCCGTATATTCTTATGGGCTCCACAAAAGCTTTCCTCTCTAAGGACTAAGGAGTAAGCTGGGTCACTCCTTAAGAGGGCGGCAGGACAGATAAAATACCACGTCTGAATTTTATCCGCTTCTTCCAAGGAAATCATACGATTGGTATCAAGCCAAAGAGTGACCCCAACAAGATTGTCGATTGTAGCTTTTGTAATTCTCAAATAAAAATAAACAGTTAAATAATAATATTTTATTAATCTGTTAAGTTAACGTGTAAAAACAGAAAAATAGAAACGGTGAATTACACCATTTATTTTCAATAAACAGGTACATATATTTTTTTATATAAAATTTGTTCTTATGACGTTCCTTTCCATGCCTGCCTAACGTGGGATGCTTCGTCTATTTCAGGGACTATTTTGCATTTGTCTTCCTACTTTCTTTGATGGTGAAATGTCCACTTTGATTTCAATTTTTAGCAAACAGTTCACTTTAGAATTATTAAGCACAAATGGTGATCCCAATACAATTCTCTAATAAATTTAATTACCAAAGTTCAAAATATCCCATCAAATGTACAGTTAATTTTATTACAATCTTCCGTTTTTTTTTAATTCATTTAATTTTCTTTTCCATTCCAAAATATTACTGTTTTAGGATGATAATTTTATTCTAAAATATAAATCGTTTTGAGTATTTTTAAAAATAATAATTTTTTTTAAGTTTACTCTAATTTATATAAGATATAATATAGCGAATCTTTGATTTTATTATAATTTAAGTTTATTCATTTTTTAATTCCATGTAAAAAATTTAAACGACTCATATTTTAAAGACAAATGAAGTAATTTATTTCATACGGTCATTGATATTTCCATAAAAAAATTTATGTTTATGACTTAGAAATAATTCAATGGAGTATATAAGAAAGTGAATATTTTACATAGCATTAAATCTGCTAATAGTAATTAAATTGATGTGAATGATAATTATGCTTTTTCACGCATGATAAACACAATTATATATAATTATGTCTTTCAACCTACAACAAAAATTTAATTTTTTTTGTTATATGATAAAAATCAAAATCACAATTATAGTGAATTTGTGTCACTCTTAAGGAAAATTAAGTAATAGATGAAAATAAAATAATGGGAATAGATACTAATCAAATTGAAGGTCACCCAAATGACCGACTGCACAAAACACATAAGCACACAAAACCAAAACAAAGATGATGACTTAGCTGAAAATGTCCTCCATTATTCACATCCTTTTTCCTTCCCCAATCAAAAGCATACAAACAAGTTGGAAAAATTAATTTTTTTTTTCTAAAAATCAGCCGGGAACGATGAACTGCATTTTCAGAGGAATTTTATTTATAAATTTATAAATTTAAATATTATATAATCACCGTTATTAAAATGATTTTACCTTAATCTTATTTCGGTTTCACAGCCATGAGAATAAGGAAAAACTTGCTACAAATATTTGATTTCTTTTCCATTTTTGTATGTTTAATTGAGTGAGTGAGTGAGGTGTCAAATCCCAAGATTACTCTCTCCTTTTCTTTCCCATAAAATTTTATCTATATAAAGCCACTCACATTCACTCTTCTCTTCACCAATCACTCGAAGCCTATTTCTCTTTCTCTCTCTCGGTATACTACCTCGTTAGTTCTTTCTTATTGTTTGCTTCTGAATTTTATTTTTTGGTTCTTATTAGGTACATTTTCTCCTTGGATTCAAATGGCTACTGTTGAGGTAATTAATTCTTTGATTTTCCGTTCATCAGTCTAATTTCCGTGGTGGTTCTTGATTTAATCACCAAAAATTACTTTTCTTTCACTTGATTTGGTTTTTCACTCTCTCTCTCTATATATATGATCAAATTTGGAAAAGAACTTATTGTCGACCATTTTTGCACATGAATTTATTGGATTTAGCAGATCAACAACTGGCAAGATTTTCTAGCCACGAAAGTTGTAACTTTTGCAAATCTATTCATTTTCCGATATTCGATCTTGATCGTACACATTTTTTCAACTCCTCTAATAAACAATTCTAAAATAAGTCTCTTCTGGATATGAATCTACTTAAATTTAGCGGATTTAATTCAAGATTTATTAATTTTTAATCAAAATAAATCTTTTTTCATATATATTAACTGTAAGAACCTTCAGGTAGTATCAGCACAAACTGCACTTCCAGAGGAAAAAGCAGAAGAAGTGAAGGCTTCAGAGACTGTCACTAAAGTAACAGATCAGTCAGTTACTGATGAAAAACCAGACACGCAAGAAAAGAAGGAAGAACAAGGAGAAGTTGCAGTAACTAAAGAAGCTGTAGAACCAGAACCAGCAGCTGCAACTGAAGTAGCTGTGGAAACTAAAGAAGTAGTAGAAGATGAGACCAAAACTGTAACGGAAGAGCCCCCATCGGTGAAAACTGAAGAAGAAACTCCTAAGGAAACAGAACCAGAAAAAGAGACCGAAAAAGAAGAAAAGGAATCCCCAAAAGAAACAGTAACTGAGGAGACTGTTGCTGAGGAGACTACTAAAGAGACCACTGAGGCTACTGAGACAACGACTCCGGCTCCAGAACCGGCACCGGAAGCTGCCGTTGAAGCTCCTAAGGAAGAAGGTGAAGAGAAAGCTGAGTAATGGGTACTCGTGCTGTGTAGAGGCTGTTTGTTTCTGGCTGCTGTCAACTTGAATGTTTCTTGAATTTTCTATCTTTCTTTAATTAGCTTTTTTATTGGGTCAAATAAGAGATTTAAGACAGTTATGTTAGATGAATGGGTCGTACTTCGCATTGGACCAATGGGAACTCACCACATGGCAGACATGCATTGGTCTACCCAACATGGAGACGTTTTTGGGTTGGGTCATTATGTGGGGAGGTGTGCCCGTGGGTTCCAACCTGCAAGTTCATGAATTTTATATGTTACGAAGATGCTTGTAATAGTATTAAGAAGAATAAAACAGTAGTGCATGTTGGTACTTTTGTTTAAAAATAATAATTATGTCCAGTTTCAATTTTATTTTAATTTTTAGTTTCTTTGAAGAAAATTTGGAAATTTTCTTTTAATATTTAATGGTTAAAATTTTCGTTAGTAAGAATTTTTTCATCGATCAAAATTCGATGTTGTTGAGTAATGCTCGAAAAATAACGTTTAGATGGAGAAGTGCATTCTTTCAAATTATTGATGAAAAAAAAAAATTAATCTTGAGGTATCACAAGAGCAATTGTGCCCTAATAATCTTCAAGCTTTGAGGATTTTGTATAGAAAGAGGCCTAAGTAGAAAATGCTTTAAAAATATACATATATATAACATAAAAAATAAAAAAAATATGTTATGAAATTAGAAATTTATGATAATAATATAGAAAGGTGTTACATTGTGCAAAATCTACACAACATCTCACCAAGAATGTTTTTGTAAGCTATATGAGCGGGGATTGTCTAAAACATTCTTACTAAATTTGTAGATTCACAATAGCATTATAAATTTTAATTTGATTGGTTGAAAAAATAAAAATTTAGTCATATAATTTTGAAACAAAAATCGATAGTTTTGAAATTATGATAATGCATAGCATGTACATAATGTGAAATTTAAAAAAAATTAAAATCAATATAAAATTTAATATGCAATCATTGAATTTTATAAAATCCAGCCTTATATATAGTTTTCTACTTTTGTCAAATTTTACTAATAAAATTAGGCCTTTTGTCTCCAAAATAAAGATACTTTACATCCAGGTTTAAACCTCATCTCAATCCTTTTTAATTTGTAATCTCAATTCTAAATTTCTATAATTGAGAAATATTGCAATCAAATATAGAAACCAGCATATCGATCAAAGAATATTAAATTTCTTACAAGGTAATAGATAAATGTTGTAATTAAATATGGAAAAATCAACATGTACTTGATAATTCTAAGAGTAAAAAATCAGCTATATCAATTAATTGTCCATATATTTACTATAAACAACATATTATTTCTTTATGTAGCAAACTATCGAGCAAATAGTGCAACTCTTCATTATGCAAAGTGATTAGCAATAGTAAATCTAAGGCTCTATTCTTTTTCTTACAATAAATAATTTTTATAAATTTAATATATATATATATAAAGGGGAATGTATGGAGGGATATTGGGGTTGCCAAAAATGGGGGCGGACATTCCGTGTACGGTTAGCCGTTTACCAAATTTGCATTTGCCGATTTACTAATTGATTATTTATAATTTACCATCGATTTAAATATTTATCGAATTTACTATTTATCAATTTATTGATGGATCTTTACTATTTACCGAAGTAATCAATTTATCATATAAAAATTGATTTTTTTTCAAAAAAAAAAATTGACACGTTTTGAGTAAATTGGCAAATCGGGAATTTCAAATTTTTTGAATACTTTACCGAACCATTTACCATTTATCAAACTTTCTTTGAAAAACTTACTAATCACTTACTATTTATCGATTTATCGAACCATTTTACTGAATAATCTCAGTTCAGTTCGATTAATTGGCTATTACCGAAGTTTGTCCACCCCTAGCCAAAATCACCCATCTAAGTTTATGGTTTGATAAAATCATATAGGATTTTAATTTGATTGGTTGAAAAAAATAAGAAATTATATTATATACTTTACAAGGTATATATAAAATTCTTATATAAGTAATTGAGAAATATTATAACCAAATATAGAAAATCAATATACTGATTAAAGAATATTAAATTTCTTACAAAGTAATATATAAATATTGCAATCAAATATAGAAAAATCAATTTGTATTTAATAACTCCGTAGGAAAGAGTCAACTACATCAATTAATTGTCATATATTTACGATAAGCAACATGTTATGTCACTACAAGAAATTTGGTTATTACTGACGGAAAATTTCATCAATAAAATATAAAAAATTGATCGATAATTAGGTTTGTTGATGAAATACTGATGGAAAATATTTTATCTGTAAAACCATTGTCAGTAAAATATTACCGATAAAAAACTTATTCTGTTGGTAATTACCAATGGAAATTCCATCATTAAATTTATTAATTTTGTTGGTAATTTAGTTGTATGATATATTTATAATTTGGTTGGTAATTAATTTGCAAGATATATGGTTAGTCATCAGCATTTTTCATAAGTAAATGGTCCCTAATCCATCCGTATTTTAAAAAATAAAAAATTTAAATCATACTATTTTTAATTTTTTTTAATATTTCTCAATTAACAATCAAATCAATTAAATTAATTACTAATAATTACACCAGTTAATTTTGACTCATAACTACGCTAGTTAAAGTAAATTAATTACAAACACAAAAAAGAGGAAGAAAAAAATAAAAAAAAGTAGAGAAGAGGAGAAGAAAAAAGGACATGAAGAAAAAAGATGAAAGAGAAGTGGAAAAATAAAAATAAATGAGAAGAAGAAGAAAAAAGAAAGGTGAAGGAGAAGAAAGAAGAGAATAGTGAGGGAAAAATAAAACTAAAAAAGAAGAAGAGAAAAAAAGTATAAAGAAGGAGGAAAATGATAAGAGAAGGAAAAATAAGAACATGAAAGAGAAGAAGAAAACAGCAAAAGGAGTAGAAGAAGAATAAGAAGGAAAAAAAAAAAAAGAAAAGAAAAGTGAACATAAAGAATAAGAAGAGAAGAAGTAGAAAACTGAGATATGACTTGGGACTTACAAGACAATTGAGGAAGCAATCTTCACTTATGACCAAGCTGTTTTTAAGATGCATGATTATAAAGTTGAGTTTATTTTCCTCACCTGATAGGCTCTATTGATTGCTAGCCTCCGATTAGAGTGATGCCTAAGCGATGATCAGTAGAGGTGGGATCTGCATATTCTGAGTATAAGGCCTAAGCAGAAAAAAATAAGATGTTTCAGTATTCTTTCTTTATATAGAGAGTAAATATATCCGAGTTGGTGGTGAGTTAAATCCATCTCTATCTATTCACTAATAAGGATTTTTTTTTTCTATTCAAGCGAAAAAAAGACTAATTGTCAATCTCTGCAGCACATCCAATGAGAGGGCTAACTTTGCAAGTGAATAGAATACACATGAGAAATAAAAAGATTAGAGCATTAGATAATCGCGAAAAGACATTTCAGTACTCTTGCGGGCTAAATTTATAAAAATATTTGATCTTTGAGACTTGTTGAAATAACATCATAAATTAATTTTTGTCTTTCTAGAATCTCAACTCGGAAGGTATAAAATATAATAATAATAAATTGAGCTCCATCTAACCAGCTTGGTTAATTTAACTCAGGTTCCTAAAAATAATTGAAACGCATCGTTTAAACAATCCAAAGCAAACGTAATCCCTAATTTCCCTTTCCTTTTTCATCGGTCTCTTCTTCATTCTCCTTCCTTGATAATTCTTCTGCGTTTTCAAATACTGACATCAGATGTGGACATTGAACAAGTTCTTTGGCAGTTGGTGCAAAGACAAAGATGTTACACTATCAAGGTTTAATAAAGCCATCATCCACGGCTTTCTCAATGAAACTCAGGAGATTATAATATTTTCTTTTACCAATTTTTCTTCTTCCTCTCTTTCTCTTCTAGCAAACATTTCCAAAACTTCATTTCCATAGATTCTCGCTTCTCTATGATATTTTCTCTTCTCAATGGATTTTTGTTTCAGAATCATTCATTTTCTGCAGAAATTTGAGATGGGTTAAAACTCAGAAAGGCAGAAATAGAAGAGATAACATTTTGAAGGAGTTTTGATCCGAACACAATGTAAGCTTAGCAAGTTCTATTTTGGCCATTGCAAGAGTATTTAAGAGTTGAATTGCCTGTGTTGGAACAATTTGTTGAGCTTTTTGTCACGTAAAATTATTGCGCATAAATCAATGAACAAAAACTAAGAATAATAGCAATTGTCCAATTTCTCTCGCTAGCTGAACTCTCTAAAATAAGAAAAAGAATGAGGAGAAGAGATTAATATAGTAATAGAAAACTTTATTATTTCTTATTGTTATTGTTGAAATAATAATAAGAATATGATTTTCAATTGAGAGAAAAAATATGATCAAGTTTTTCTCTCTCTAAAAGTTTTGGGGTTTAAGAAGTTTTTTTATATCAGTTTTAATTGTTTATCAAAAAGGAAAATGAATGTAAAAATTAATTTCCCATAATATTTTAATCATTTTGGTGATTAGGTTGCAAGATTTTGTGGTAACCCAGTTTTCCGACCATAGCGGGTAGCACCACCGACGATATTTTGGCAATACAATTGATTTCGTAACAAAGGTAATTTTGTCTTTTAGTTAAGGTCATTAAAGGTATTTCATAACAATTTAATATTTGAAAGTGCATAAAATGGATCGATGGGGAACGATGTAATGGACTAAAAATATGAGGTTATAACATTGTATTTAAAAAAATAGAAGAATAAGTAGTTAATTTTAACGAAACACAAGGGTACGATTATAATTTTTTCATTTATTAATTATAAATATGTGGTTATTATAACTTATTTGATATTAATTTGTGAATTTAATATTTTAAAAAGTATGTTTAGTAATGTATATTGAAAATTATAAATTCTATATTATTTACAAAACATATTAAAAGTTATATATAAAAAGAGAAAAGTACATTACGATCTCTATAGTTTGCAAAATATGATTAGTTCATCCCTGTCTTTTTTGAAATATATCAATTTGTCTCTACATTTTGCTTTCGTTATCCTATTTAGTCATTTTGTCCATTTTTTGTATGTTTTTTGTTAAGTCAACAAAAAACATAGAGATTAAAGGAGAGATATTAAAATATTATAAAAAAAAATTAAAGTACGGTTCATATGGTTTGAAAAATACTAGTCCATACTTTTTAGTCAGTGAACTCTTGTCTTCACTGGTTCAATGACCAGTCCGGTTCTCAGAACATTAAATAAGAATATAATATTTTTAATAAATCTTTAATTTGATTGGTTATAATTATTTTTTATATATAAATTATTATTTTAAAAATAAATATAATTTATAATTGTTTATTAAAGAATATAATATATGATTTAGCATTTAATATAAAATAAAAAATAGAACTCACTAGAAATATATATAAAATATAAAATTATGATATAACACGTTATATTAGTAAATCATATAATATGTTGAAAAATTCTTTTTTCATAAAAAAATAATTATAAAATTAATTATATATTCATGGTCTTTTTTTTGGGAGGCCATATATACTCCAAAAACATTATGGGCTATGCAACAAAATATTTTTCCTTTTTACTTATTAAATTAGTGAAAATTATGGTCAAGAAGTACTGAGCATGAGATCTCCCACTCCCTATATAAATAAAAAGATTGACCACACCTAATTGATTATATGCTCACAGTTTTTACCAAAAAATAAATATAATATTTTTTGCACCCATTCGTTTTCCTTTTTCATTTTAACCAAACAGCTTTAATCAAAACACCATTATTCGAACCTCCCCATTACACCTCAACAGCCATCAACTCTCTTCCTTTGGTTGCTGATATTTCACACATACAAAATGAGTCCCATGTCTAAGAAGGAAATTCTAGCAAACGAAAAATTGTTAAAAATAAAAAAATCTTAACTCCCACTATCAGTAAGAGATTAGGCAAAACTAGTGCCAAATCGAAATCAATCACCCAAAAAAAATACATTGAAGAAGCAACACCATGTAGATGAAGGAGAGTCCTCAACCCCATAAGTAGCCCTACTAAAACAACATTGCCCTAACTGAAGATTTTACTTCTTTCAAAGATATTTTTTCTTTTATTTCCCTTTCTACCATCTTAGGGTTTGACTCTCCAATAATAGCTTGTTTATCAATGGGCAAAGCATTTAAATCGAGTGAATTCATTACGTATGGGCACAACCTTTGAGTTTGTAGGCGAGTTTTTAGGGAAATCATTAAGGTCAAATAGGTTTGGTGGATTTACAGTGGATTAAAATTATGGACGAATATCTAAAGTTGTGTGGTATTCTACAATTTATATAAACATGTTTGTATGAAGTTAAGGAGTCTTACAATTCAAATGAAATGTTGGCTCCTAAAAATTTAGCTAAACTTTTGAATGCAAAATTAACATCTGAAATTTGAATTTTCATTCCTTAATCAAATTTTTTATTATCCTGTTTATTTAGCAAAAGTGAAGCAAATCCCTTCTTATTTTTAGGAAGAGAACGCTTTTATTGCGTTATTCAACCAAGATACATTATTAAATGCAAATTTACATTTTAGAGGAGGAGTATCACATTAACTAGGGTATATTAGGGAAAAAAAAGGAAAAATAGTTAGTTAAATTGTTTTCTTAATCTTGGTGACAATATGGTTGTGCCTATATAAAAAGAATGGAGAAAATAGTAAATAATTATAATTATTATAATATTGTAAGCTATCTTTCTCAATTACAAATATATAATATTAATCTTAATTGTCATTCAATTATTATATTAATATGTATTAAATAATTAAATAATTAAAATATTATAATTTATTTTTTAATTAAAAAGTATCATAATTTTGATGTTGATTATCATATTAATATATATTATAGCTTATTTTTAAATTAATATTATTCTAATATTAACATTGAATATCATAATCAATTATAGTTATCTTTTATTATTATGAATGGAAATTTTATACTTAAAAAGAATGATAGAGAAGGTTAATGATGAAAATATTTATTAATACTTTTATTAATAATGAATATCCAAATATTTCAATATTTATTTTTCTTAAAATTATAATATATAAACATTTTTATTAGTTTAAATGATAATATATTGAATTGTCTTTAATTGTCTATTATTAGACTATAAATAGAGGGAGCTCTTTGAGGTTTGGTAAGATCAAATTTTTTTTATTTTAATAATTTTTATACCATTTCTTTTTGACATTGATATATTTTTTTTCTCTTCAAATTTCTAACTCTATCAAATTAGTAAAAATTTGATAAATCATTAGAGAAAATGATTTATATTAAATTATCATTAAGAAGGATATATATACGTCTATGATTGAATTTCTATTATTATTTTTAATATTATCTAAGAAAGTTTATTAATTTAAAAATAAATTAAAATCAATGATTTTTAATATATATTTCATTTTCTTTCAATTTTATTATAGACATTAATTTTTATATAATTAGTTTAAAGTTTTGAATTTGAAATAGATGTTGTTCAATTTAAATAATTTTCAATAAAATTAAAAATAATTTAAATTAAAAAATTTATTTAATTAAATTTTATATTTTAAAATGTTATAACAATATTTCTAAGATTACAAATAAAGATATTTAATTTGCATAACACATTCATATTTCTAGTTATTATAATAACTAATATTTGTTTCTAATATTTTAGAAGTATGGATAATTTATATTATTATATTATATATGAAAAATTAAGTTAATTAAATTTAACTTATTATAAAAATATTTAAATTGATTGATAAGTAATTTATTTTTATTAAAATTTGTATTGTCTTATAACAATGTTTTAGTATTATAAATATGCTACATATTTCCTTAATGAGTTATTTAATTGTTAAATTTTTTATTTTATTATTTCATAAAATATTATTATTTTTATTTATTATTTTATAAAATATTATTGTTTCTATTTTATGAATACTCTTAAATTTTTTAATATAAACTGTTCATAACATTATCATTTATGATAAAAAGATTATATACAAATTAATATAAATTTATTTATAACGTGTAAAAATTAACAAGCACAAATAACATCCAATTCAAAACTGATTTTGTACAAAAGTAAATATATTTATGCAACTTTTTTCGGTAATATTTGGTTATTCAATTTATTTATTTAGATTTTGTAATTCATTTTCAATGTCTATCCATTCAGGTTTTGATTTATTTTTTTGTGTTTATTTATTCACTTAAATGAATAAATAATTTTTTTGGAAAATGCTATTTATCGCTAAATGAGTGTTTAAATAATAATTTAATAGTGAGTACGAGGGATTAAATAAAATACCGTATTAAATATGAAAAATTAAATTATAAGATATTATAGAGTATTTAACTGTAATAATAACACTTTTCAAATTAAGGGAATGATCAAATAATTTAATGGGCTGTACTTTTATTTTGAAATAGTTTAATAATTTTAGAAATACAATAATAATTTTGACTAAAATTCAGGGACTAAATGGTTAATTCCCTGCGTATTTCATTAGCGGTGGGGTATTTTGTAATAACTTTAACTCGGCCGATCCATCAAAAGCCTATCAGACATATGCCGACCCAATTTGATAATAAACCATAAATAATCCAAAACCAGAAGAGAAATTAAATGGATGACATTTCACTCATCCAGAACAGAAAAAAATGGCTTCTTTGTTGGCAAAATCAACGTTGACAAGAGGCAAAGATGAAGTGTATGTGGCTGCAGTGCCCTTAAGAGCCACAAAAGGAGCACCTCAGCTTCTTATGTCTGCTGCTTATTCTTTCAATTTCTGGGATTTGCAGCATTTCATGGTCATTATTAAATCCCGTTCACCACCTTCCCCTTCTCAGGTTCCTTGCCTCCTCACTGTTTTTATACTCTTTACAAGATTTCTCTAATCAGTTTTTTTTTAACTCTTTTGCTTGTAATTTTGTTTAACACTGTTTTGGGTCTTTGAGTTTGCATAATTTGGCGATTTTGTGATTGGCATTAGCAGAAGGTGAACTTCTAAGAAAATTTATTTTTATTGTAGGCCTTTCTAGTTTTTGATTTTCAGCCAAAAGATCCTGAAAATATATTTACAGCACTTGCAGTTCTGTCTGGTAGAGCAGTGCCAGGTGAGGGTACAAATGTTGCTGCTACTTCGTTTGCACAGATTTTCACTCTTAGGCTAGACTTTATAAGCTGTAATGAAATGTAAAATAATCTATATCATTCAGCAATTAGCTCTATTTGTCTAATACTTAATCCTTCAGTCCAAACAAATGACCCGTTCGGCTAAATTTGATTAGCGGTATTTAAATGTAAAATCATATAATTAAATGCATTTCTAGTATTATTAAAGTAGAATCATAATTATGTTAATCTAATGTCAGTTATGAGTTGTATATGAAGGAGCTGTTCTTACCCGGAAGTTGACAAAGCTTCCAAGAAGCAAATGCTGGTTAATTGGATCCTCCCAAGCGGATGCTTTAAGTGTTGCAAATAAATTCAGCTGCAGCTGGGAAACCGATTTAAGAGTTGGCTTTCATGATTGTCGTGATTATACAAATGGTAATACTAATATTCTTGTGTGCTATGCATTTTCATTTTTTTTTTATAACCAGGAGATTTAATACCTCTTGGATCGTGGCGCGTAAAAGTTGTTGGTCCTTCCAGTAAAATGCGCTTCCCAGGATCGAACCTGTGTTTCTCATCCTTATGGGTTGAATTTGTATTATGCATATTTGTTTATTGATTTGTCCAAGCATGGGATTTTGGTATTTGTCGACCCTAATGAAGCATCTTCCTGCGATTGCAATAGCAGTTAATTTCAATACACAATCAAGTTTTTCTTTTTTATTTTCCCTGTTTTCTTGGGATATTAAGCACTCTTGAAATTAAATGCACCTCCTTAATATTGAATCTAGCCTCTTAATTTCTTCTTTTATCAATTGAAAGGACTGGTCGAGGTTCTTACAGGCCAAAAATGTGTGCTAGAGAGCCTGAGGAGCACCTTCAGTGATGCTAAGAAGTGAGAACATCTAGTGAAAGCTGCCTGAATAATATTTGTCATACAAGAAAGGTCAAGAACTATTGAGCTGGTTTTTAGTTTATCCTTTTTGCTTGAACAACAAAAAAATTCTATGTTTATAGGTTTATGTTTAGCTTCTGTACATGAAAGTTCTATGTTGTTTTCACTCTCTTATGTCTACTTGATTTGGAAGTTGTCAAGCGCTTCATGATGCCTAATGAATACGGAGATGTGAAGAAGAAAGAAAGCCAAAGCTATCAACTTGTAAAATAGAAAATTCCAGGAAGAAGCCTCTTACTATAAGAGTTGTAATATTAAAGAAACTTACAGCTATTATAAATTCTTAAATCACAAGATTCTACTTGTGACTTTATCTTCTTATCTTCTTATTTGATTCTCTTTTCAGTCTCTCCCTTTCCACAGTATCATTAACTTTGGTGTAATCTATTGGAAATTTCAATCCTTAGTGGTGATGCTGCAGCTTTTTCTAGCTACTGTTTGAGATTTACTTACCTAGGATAAGATGTTACAGCTATAGACTAAACCAATGAAAATAAAATTTTTTATTGAAGTGACGGTATTTTTTATTATATTTTGAAAGAAAAAAAATGATAAAAAGAGAATACTTTTATAATTGATTTGGTTCATAAAAAATGTCATGATTTCTGTTTTGACAATTATTTTCTTTAAATTTTGCTACAGTCAAAGCTTTTTGATATTGAGTTTAAAACCTTTTTTTTAAATGCAACATAATTTTAGATAATGTTTGAAAAAGCAGAGTATATTATTGTTCTAATAATATGTGATTATAATATTTTTAAATTACCTCTAATCATATCTTTGATAATATATATATATATATATATATACTTTTCCTAACGGTGGCTCAAACCACTATGTCAGACAGAACTTTAATGCACACCTCTATCTTGTCATGGATGTTTGCGATATTGACAGTGATGATCAAATTGTGGTTAAAAGGCAAATCAGGTGATTTAATTGGAAAAAGAAAAAGAAAGTTTAGGGACTGATATGAAGTTAATCCCAAACTTTGTGGTTTTATCCTTGAAATCAAATACACCTGAGGTTCGGAATTAAAAGGTACTGTTCACTGCAGAGGTCATTAAAGCATGTAAATAAATAAATCAGGCCATTAAGGAATTAACTAGCCAACATTCCTTCCTTCCACGGCCTAAATCATTAAAAAAACACATAGCCATATTTAAAATTAAAAATGGTCATATTGAATACGGTATATATATAAATTGGGAGAAGGATAATATATGTTATTGTATTTTAAGGATAAGGGATAAAAGAGACAATTCAATGAGCAAATCATTAAAAAATATTTTTTTTTCTTATTTCTCTAGAATTATAATTGTGAAGCCACCAAACCACTAAGTCCATTGGCATGCAAAAAAGACAATACTACTACATCCTCCATTAATGATTTGTATTTTATTTAAGCTTAACGAAGAGGGGGAGATTTTTTTAATTTACCAATTCAATTAATTTTTTTTATACATAGAATACCCAATGGACCGAAATAATATTATTGGCTGCACAATAATGAGCAATCCCCCCCTTTGAATAATATTTATCAAATTGGTGATAACTTTGTGGTAGAGAGGATTAAAATTCGAGACTTTTTACTCTCTATATATGCAAAGAGAGATAAGAAGACTAATCAAATCATATCTTCGATTTAATTTAATTCCAATTAAGACATTTTAATTTAATTTAATTTTAAGGACAACTAAGTGTAACTTAATCGAAGGGTGACTTTAATCCAGTATGATTTAATAATATTCCAATCGTGTGGCTTAATTTCATTTAGTTTAACTTAATTTGTTAAATTAAAAGTCTTAATTTTATTTAATTTCAAACCTGATTTAATCAAGTCTTACTTAGTCGAGTGTGATTTAATTTATTCCCAATTAGGATGATTTAATTTATTCAATTCTAAATATGCCTTAATTTATGCAATTGAAGAAGAATAAATTGTTCTCTCTTTTGACGTAGAATGGGTTGTTCAATTTCAATTTGAGAGTATTAATTTCATTTAATTCCTTATATATCACGTGACTAATAAAGTTTGGTTTAATTCAATCAACTAAGGGTTGTTAATTTCACTAAATTTTAATTATGGTATCTTAGTTTCAATTAATTTCAATAGTGAATAAGTATAACTTTATTTAATTTCAATTAAGGGTCTTATTTCATTAATTTCAAGTGTATCCAAGTTGGTGTCACTTAAATTAATTTAAATTTGAATATCTAATTTAATTTAATTTGAAGCGAGACCAAATGTGACTTAATATAATTTTGATTAAGGTGCCTTAATTATCATTAATTCCAAATAGACTTAATTAAGCATGACTTAATCCAGTTCAGGCGTCCTAATTTAGTTCAATTCAAAGTGACGTGTTTTACTTTCTCAAGTGTGCTTTAATGTAATTTCATTCAGAATATCTTAATTCAATTACAAGTTTGACTTAATTAAGTGCGAATTAATTTAATTTTAATTTTATTGTGAATTGCAGAATGGGTATGGCTTAATTTCATTTAATTTAATTTGTGTACATTTTTGTGTATATATATTAATCTTTATTTTTATTATCAAATGATGGAAATGTAACTAATAAAAATCAATATAATAAAATTTGATATTTACTTAAATTTTTAGTAAAAGATATAACATATATTAATTTTCCATACCATCACTTATTAAAATTAAATTCTACTCAACACAAAAAATTATTATATAACAATAAAATTAATTTAATTGATAAATATTTAGTTAAAATTTAAAAGAAAAATTCTCCACTCCTTTTGTCTTTTGCCAACTAAAAAGCTATTCAGCCCTTTAAGCTTTACAGCGCCATCGCTGTATAATGTCCATAGATCCGTTGACCTTTTTGCTGTTCTACGCTTTTAATACGTACAACGTTTTATCCAACTGTACAGATCTTCCGCAATAAAATATACATGGGCCCTACTTTCTTATTTAATCAGAACAAATATAATAAGATAATATGGCGTTATGAAACGTTACGTATATAATTTATGGTAGGAATTAACTAGAAAACATTCCTTCCTTCTAAGAGCTAAATCATTAAAAAAACTCCAAAGCTTATTGATAATTTTAATTATACTTTAAGGGGGTGTATTGGATTATAATTGTATTAGATTTTAAAAGAATCATTGAGTTCGACGGAATTAATAGATTTTTTAAGATTTTCACAGATTCCATTAGAATTTTATGAAATTTGTGAGACTTTTTTTATTGAATTTTATTGACTTTAATGGAATTATTGTCATTTTTATATATTCAATCAAAATTAATTTTAGGATTTAATTGAACAAAATAAATAAGTTTAGAGCCAAATGAAAAATTAAAAAATAATAAGGGATTAAAAAGCAAAATGCATCATCTTCTTCAAAATTATTATTTTTTTCGTTAAAAACTTATCAACACCGACAATGAAAGGTCTGCAATGGCCAGCATCGTCGGCAGCCATTTCGCTCTCGTTAACTGCTATATTAAACAAATTCGGTAGTGGATACCTTCTCCATTCTTAGTACAAAATGTATTTTAATTAAGTTTAAAATTTGGATAGTCAAATATTCACAAGTACCCTACTTATTTAAGAGGTACTTTCAATTGATTTTTGAAAGGATACAAGTAGTTAATATTTAATCGGATTCAAATATAATATTTAAATAGGTATTTAAACAAATTTAGAATAGATATGAATTATAAAATTTTAAATAGATACCTGTTCGAGTAGTTTAAAATTTATTGGTATCCACCCTGCTTTCATTCTATTAAGGGATGTTTGGTTCAAGAGTCTTTTAGATTTTAAAAGACTTTTGAAATCTTTAGATTGGAGGATGAATTTGTGAATGACTTTTTTATTCATACATAACACTCTGAAATTCAATGAAATCAATAATTTTATAGAATCCTTTCAAATCAACAATTTTTTGAATACTATTAAATTTATATGGATTTTTAAAAAGTCATAATTGAATACCATCAGATTTATATGAATTTTATAAGAGTTTGAATTGAATACCTTAAAATTTTAATAGACTCTAAAAGAATTTAGATTAAATACCATTGAAATTTTAAAATTTTTTAAAATCTAATAGATTCTTAATTCAATACACCCTCCTAAATTTAACTTTTTTTCTTTATATTTTGAATTTCAACTTTATTTATAATAATACCCTAATTTCAAACTTTACTCAATTTAATAAATAAAACATTATTTTCGTTGAACATATACTCTCTTTCATGGTTAGGTTAACTAAAACTTACCGTTTAACAATACTTTAACTAATATTAGTTAGTAATTTAAATTTATAAAAGGCCAAATAAAATAATAAATTTTAATTAATTATAAGCATAAAATATTAGTTTTGGTTTTTATTTTGCCATTTTTTAGACAAAAAATTTTGGTTAATATTCATTTAAGTTATACTTAAGTTAGATCTCTTATAAAAAATAGATTTTATTCATTACAGTCTAATTTTATTTTCAGAGAATCATTACTTGTTGTCAATATTATATAAATAAAAAAAATATTTTATTTTTAAGATGAATATATTATCATTTATCTTAATATTAATATAATAAATATAAAAATTTATTTATAACATGGCATAAGAGTGTGGGTTCCACGAAAAATAATATTTTATTCATTAAATTAGATATAATTTGAAATTAAAGTGTTATTGTCATTAAAGTTGAAGTTCAACATATTAGGAAAAAAAAACTAAATTTATGGTACAATTAAAATTACCTGCAAAATTTAGAATATATGTGTGTATGCGCGCGCAGGATGCGCATCAAGTCTATATAAATATTACCGATCTAAAAATAAATTTTAAATTTGTCAATGTAAAATTTCAACTAATTAAGAGGTGAACATTCAGTCAGTTTAATTATGTATTGGAATAAATAAAACAATTTGAACCTTTTTACGTAAAAAAAATGTTTAGTTACCGATACGAAGTTATTTTCAAACTCTATGCTTTCAACCTTTTTATTATGTTTTAATATACCCATGCTAAGACGTTTTGAAATATATATAAATTGGAGAGAGAAGAATTTCCTGATATTGTGCTAATAAAATATATAAACAAAGAAAGACTAATATTAAAAAATGCAACCTTCACCTTTGCAGTAAAACAGTTACAAGCTACGTATATTATCATATAACGTATTATTAATTTTTTTTAAATTGAACATATTATTAATTATTTAACGTTATAATTAATTAATTAATTATATTTAATATAATCTAATTTAATAAATAAATAATCATAAATTCAGTTTATCTTTAAATAATTTATTTTGTAAATAATATAAAAATAATTTCCCACATCATTAAAATCTATGAATTAAAAAATTACTGTCCATAGAGGTCTTTAAAGCATTAAAAAATGGATAGATGACTAACAAGCCAACATAGATCAGGTTTTTTTTTTTTAATAATATCAATTTGCCTTTTCTGTATGTAATTCAATAATAATTTAATGTGAAATTCGTTAAATATATATATATATATATATATATGTATTATTTTCTAATACAAATAATATAGCTAGAAGGCAATGACAGCGGACGATAGAACAAAGCATGGCAAGAAACCAAACTAGTGATTTGGGGTGTACAAAATGTCTTATCAAACCGAATTGAAAATCAAATTGACTCTTTTGATTTGGCGAACTCGCTTGAAGAGGATTTTTTTGTTGACTTAGTCGATTTAAACTGAAATTCTTGGTGGTTTGGCTCGATTTTGCAGAAACTAATGGTTTACATGTAAAATCGATCCATCATGTTAAAAATCTATCAAAACTAGCAAAATCAAATGATTCAGTTCGATTCCAATGAGAATTTCAGTTCAATCCTAGTAAAAAAAGTTTAGTTTGACATTTTTTAACCTTGGTTCAATTTGATTTTATCCTAACCGTCCGTTTGCTCACACATACAAGTAGTCAGTGCCCAAGACACTAATTTTTATTTTTCAATTGCCCCTTGAACCTTTTTTTGGACAGGTCTAGCCATTCTTTCCATCTTGCAACCAAACATGCTAAAAAAATGTAAGTAGCTTGAGAAAAAGGAAGAGAGCATTGACTTATATGTCCCATTGAAAGCAAAGTGCAAGTGAAGAAGATGTGAGCGTGTGAGCGTTCATCAAAACTCCTCCAAGCTTTTGGATGAGAAATGGAGAAAAATGTCTTAATGTGCAAGTGGGTAATTTTTGTTTCAATTCTTAAATTATGTATAACCCAAAAATTCTTAATTTTTGTTTCAATTTTTATCTCGAACTGGTCGGGAGATATTGTTGAAATCGGTTGTTCAAACTATTCCTTCTTACTATATGGGCGTGTTTTTACTTCCTTTGTCTATTTTTCGGGAGCTTTAGGTTATGATGAATAGGTTCTACTAGAGAGGTAAAAGGGATGGTTCGGGTGGAATAAATTGGATTTCTTGGGATTGGATGAGCAGAGATAAAAGGGAGGGCAGTATGGGATTTCGGGATCTTCATTGTTTTAACTTGGCAATGCTTGGTAAACAGGGATGGAGACTGTTAACACGGCCTAATACGCTTTTCTATAGTGTCTTTAAAGCTAAATACTTCCCATAAGGGGATTTTCTTATCGCTCTTTTGGGTAATAACCCAAGTTTTGTTTGGAAAAGCGTTTGGTCTTCGATTGTTATTTTTCAACAAGGAGTCAGGTGGAGGGTAGGTAATGAAAAAAATATATCTACTGCTACAGATCCTTGGATCCCAAAGGCTAACTCTTTTGTAGCTGATGATGGAGGAAGCTTTATTAATGCAATGATGCAAGTATGTGACCTTTTCTGATAGGGAAGTAGGGAATGGGATGTGGAAAAAATCATGTCTCTTTTTAGTGCTAGGGATGTTCATGCTATTTTACATATTCCCCTTAGCATTCATACCCGAGAGGATTCTTTATTATGGCACTTTGATAGCAAGGGTTGTTATACAGTGAAATCTGGATACCATGTTTGCAAACGGTTGTTTAGACAAGGGTTTACACTGTCTCAATTTCGTGGGTGGAGTCGGCTTTGGAAACTTGACGTTTCGCCTAAGGTCCGTGATTTCATGTGGAGATCCTTTTCTGGGGTCCTTTCTACTAGAGAGGCTCTTAGGAGGAAGGGGATTAAGGTTATTGAGGACTGTTTATTTTGTGGTTTGGTGGAGGAGTTGGATCATGTGCTGGTTAGGTGTATTTAGGCTATGGAGGTTTGGAGTCAGGAAGGTGTTGATGTCTCTAGTCTAGATGTTACTTTTCCTAGCCTTTTCATGTAGGTTCATGATCAAAAGGGCCAAGATGCAGCGAAACGGGTTGCAGTTATTGCATGGACAATGTGGTTGGCTAGGAATGAGCTGCTGTGGAAACAACAATGGCTATCTCCTTCTAACGTGCATGTTTCTGCATGTTCTTCTCTGTAGGATTGGAAATTGACATCAGCCTTGTTTATTACAGCCCATGTGCTGGGGGTGGGTGCAAAGACTATGGAGGCTGTAGCTGGTGGTGATCCAAACTGGCATGCGTTTGTGGATGGTGCGTGTTTTCATGCTCAAGACATGGTGGGTTTTGGCGTCGTGATTGAGGACATGGAGGATACTTTTTTTCATGTTGTCTTAGGTTTCCAAGAAGGAAATGGTGAGCCAGAGTAGTTGAGGCTATTGCTCTCAGACATTGTTTGCCTTTTGCGTCTTCCTCTTTGCCCATTGGAGATACTATTTTTACAGACTGTTAAATTTTAGCTTAGGCTATTTATTCACCATCTTAAATTGTAAACATCTTTGTTTGAATAGGCTTGATGTTAGTATTAAGTGGATAAGAAGAAAAGCAAATATTGGAACTCATTTCTTAGCTCGAGCCTTAATTACCTATGCTTGTCATAAGATTTGAGTTTCTGTTCTCACTTACTTATTGGCTATTTATTCTCATGATTAATGCAGTATATCTCATTTCAAAAAAATAAAAAAAAGACGATTGGAGAAAGAAAAAGAAGATAAAAGTGCAAAAAACATTAAAGCATAAGGCATGAGAGGATAATTAGGCATAGTAGAAATTAAAATAGGGAAAAGGTTTTTCAAAGCAAAGCCCTTTTAGGGGCTGCAAATAATTTTCAAAGAAAAGGAATTCCAATATTCAAAGGGAATCTTTGTGTATTGTGTTGCTAGCTAAGCCATTTGGAGGTTTCTGGATGAGTGGCTTTAATATAGCTTTCTTATGCAAATGTTTTATTTGGTTAAAAAGGCATAACTAAAGGTGTTTCTTAATTTAGTTTATTTTGTCATTGTTAGTATACAATTGTTATTGTGATGGTGGGTTGGTTTGTGTAGAAAAATTAGCAATGCTTATGACACTTTTTATTATTTATTTTTTTTAGGTGGGTGATGTGAGGTTCTCTATGTAATGGTCTATGAATCAAATACCATTTTCACTTGCCAACCCCAATATTACTTTTCTAATAATTTTGAACCAACAAAAAGATATTTGGGTAATATCAAACTCTTATAAAACAAAGATATTACTATTTCAACATAATTTAGTCATGATGCTCAACATTTCTTTTTTGATTTTTTGTTGCTAACTTCTGAATTTTTCCTTTCCATCTTTCTCTCTTATTTGTTTTCAATAACAACTTTTTAATTGTTAGTTGCTGATTTTACATATTTATGGAGTTTTGAAAAATTCAAAAGAGATAGACAGAGAGATAATGTTTATTTTTTATTATTCAAATGTGCCTACTACTTTTAGACACAAAATTACATTGATAGTCTCTAAATACAATTTTTACTTCAAATTCAAGAAACATCGTCAATGCACAAATATGCATTTACAGAAAAATCATCAATCTAGTTGGCCATTAGTAAATTTAAACAAGATAATCAAACAAGTAGAGAAAAAAAAAATCTATTTCTAATAATTAATAGTAGATTAAATTTTTTTTTCAATATATACAAAAAAGAAATAAATTGATTAAACATGCAAGCAACTTAATGCAAGAAAACTACACAAGTGAAGACATAAAACATAATAATATATAATTTTTTTTATGATTTGAAGTATAAGAATCAACTCACTAATATAAACATCTTCATCTTCTTCTTCTTCTTCTATGTATCAATCAATCAATCAATCAATAGGACTGTCAATCCAATTGAAGCTTCCAACATGAACAATTGTTTGAAACCATTTAGGTATTCCTTGCAATGAAAGATCCTTAAATTTTCCAAGATTTGGGTCATAAGAAACAAGAACTCTATTTTTATACTCCAACAAAACCTCTCCATTCTTTAAAACTCCTAAAACTCTAACAACTCTTCCCTTCAACGAGTTTTTCCAAATCTTTAAAAATGGCCTCTCAAGATTTTGCTTCAACCCTTTTGGCATGTAACTTCCAATGCTATATTCTTTAACCCAAGATTCTTTCACATTATACTCTTTCATTGCCCATATCTCTATTCTTCCATAATTACAATAAACCCCAACTGAAAGGCACCCTTTTAACACTACAAGATGATAATTTCGTTTACTCAGGCCACCGCACTCCGGCTTTTGAACCTCCTGGAATCTCTCATCCGCTAAATCAAATGAGATTATCCGCCGAACTGGATTGTACCTTCTAGGTCTACTTACCCAATGAACTCTTCCGCCAACTAAAGCCTCCGCCGGCCGGCGAACAAGCTGATAAGCTATTTTACCTAAACTCCGCCACTCACGATCGCCGAGAGTTAAAATTTGAACTTCTGATTGCGTGTAAACAAGTCTCCGAGCACGAGGATAACCGCCACCGCCGCCGCCGCCATAGCCATTTCTGTAGTAAGTAATCTTTACTATTTTGTACCGATTGCTTTTGGGATCGAATCCGAACCCGAAAACGACTTCTTGGTCTAAATAGTTCAAAGATTTCGGTAACTCTAAGTAATTTCTTGAAAAAGGATTATAAATATAAACAGAATCATGATACAACGAGTCAGCTAAACAAAGCAAACTATTACATGAGCCTACCACGTCGAATTCCGGCATTACAGGCCAAAACGGCGCGTTTAATCTCTTGACTTTGTCCTTCTCCTGGTCCGCAGCAGCAAAATCTATAAAGTAAAGCTGGTTTCGAATAGGAAAGTCGCAGTGAAGAACTAAACAAGGATCTTTCTTGATTGTACTAGAAAGATAATGAGAAACAAGATTAGGATCTTGGGTTAAGGTGCGCCAAGATTTGCATACGCATTTGAATTGTACTAACGAAGAGATGGGTAATCTAGAAAGAATATCATATACAATTTCATTTGGAAGATCTTCAAAATTTGCGTTGATCCTCCGCCGTTTTCCGCCGGACATGGTTGTGGTGGAGGTGGAAAGAGAGAATTGAAATAAGGGTTGAGTTCAGAATTAGAGAAATATGTAGATAAACATAGTGGACTTTGAGTATTTGATAAGATCAAAATGAAAATGCAAAAAGAAAGTAGACGAAGACGAGAACTACAAGGAAATATTGGTGATGGATGGGATCCACCATTGGAAAAATTCTGAGAAAAAAGAAAACAAAATAAATAAATAAATAAATAAATAAAATAAAAGAGAAAGAAGAAGATGGGTTTCTCTTTCGGACAGAAAGATGAGAGGAGAAAATTGATGGCGCTAACAATCAACACCGTTCAATTTTCAGCACATAAGATACGTTTGATATATTCACAAAATGCAAAACTTATGAATCCTATTCCTTGTCAATTGATACATCTCCCCATTGAGAAGGACCCAGCAACGTTTTGTCTTCAATAACAACAAAAATCTAATTTAACAAGTCGTCTACTGTCTGTATAATATGTTTTTTTTTTTAAAAAAAATAATAAATGTAATATTACTTGTTAATTTTATATTATATGCTATATTATAAATCTGTTTATGATTTTGTTTAGACTTAGAATATAATAACTCACTTTAAAAATAAAAATTTAGTTATGTTTCATCATGTCAATGAACAATGTTACATTTTTTTATCTTTGTTTGAAAGATATTAACTTCACGGCCGAATCCTGCAATTGCCACTGTACCAAGTTACGTTGGGTTATGTTTATTTTCTTCCTTGCTATAGGGAGCAGGATTACCATACAAGGGAGGAGTTTTGGTCAAGGAGGTACCATGCGAGGCATCATTCCTTGTGAGTATTTTTATAAAGGAGGGACCCACAAAATTAAAAAAGTCCAAAGATCCCAAAGTAAAAAGTTATATGTGTTATATATATATATATATATATATATATATATATATATATATATATATATTGATTGTGTGGAAAGTACAAATGAAACAAAAGAAAGTGGCCAAAGCCTAACCAAAGGCTACAAGGATGAAATATTAGGCTAGAAGAAGCATACACATGGCCATGGTCATTTCATCATCATAACATTACATGTAATATTGGCACAATCATAACGGTCCAAAAAGGTATATGTGAAGACCATGTGATTGTCTTTAAAAGAAATTTCTGGGAAGATTGGATTCCAATGCTTAACTAATCAAGTTATTTCTTAATTGTCCTTTTCTCTCCATTTTCATTTCAATAAATTATAGTAGCTGAAAGTTCAGAAACGTCAGTAGGAAATTCCAACCTTCAACTTCTCTTCAAAGTGGAAGAGAGTTTGTGCAAATTGGAAAAAAAAAAGAAAAAGAAAAGAGAGTTTGTGCAAATCGAAAAATAAAATCAAAATGAAATTCAACCAAAAAAAATCTATAGAAATTCTAATCACATTTAAAAAATTAAAATTAGACTAAAATGAAATCAATTGGGATAATTGGAAATTTCCCATAGTCACAATGGAAGCTATGAGTTTGCAAGGATACAAAAGTGTTCTTGCAGTGCATGATCTTTTTAGATGCAATGAATATATAAAAAGAGGACAAAAGTGAAGCTTCATTATAAATTTACAGAATATTTTGTGTTTCACAAATAATTCAATAAAACAATATATGCTTTCCTTATAGTTCATTTGACAATACCTTGCACAATTCAGTGAAACGTTTGTACATATTAAACCAACCTACCTATCTCTGCCTCTCATAGAGAATTCAAAGGACAATAGTTAAAGAAACTAGCAAATCTTGAAGATTGGTACTGTTTAGTTCTTGACAGACAATGTAATGAACAATGATCAATTTATTGAATAAAATACGTGGTATTTAATTTATTAAAAGAATAATATAGATTTAATTTAAGAATAAAGGCCAAATAGGCTTTTAAATTTGCAAATCAGGATTAAAAGGCTCCATCTTGAGCTTTGGGGTCATTTACATCACCGATTCATACAAAAGCAGTTCAAACAACACCTATTCCCACATTATCAAAGCACATTACTATCACGAACTTGAGAAGTGATTTTTTTTTCTTGAGCAGAAAAAAAAAGGGGCTATTAGGTGCGTTAATCATTGCCCCCTCTGACTCGGATCACCGGTTTAGATGTTGACATCTCGATTTAAGATATCTCAATAGGGCGCACCGGTCATCCGAACACTGATGGGAGCATTCTGCCCCTTTTCTGTAGGATCACTTTTCTGTAGAATCATGGCATTGCAGATGATTAAGACCTTAACCACCATGTCACGACTTCGGTCGGTGAAGCGATTGAGTGTGAAAATTAAGTCCACTTGTAAGCTACTAATGCTCTTAAGCTAAAGGAGAGTAACAGTGAAGCAAGTTAAATCATCTGTTTCAGTAATTTGACTTTTAGTCCTTAATTAAGTAATTAGACAGTCACCCTTTGAAGCACTGGAATTTCCATCGCAAAAATTTTCTATATTTTTGTGATTAGTTCGAACTGTCTGTGACACCCATTGCAACGCTTTCATCCTACGGTCACAAAACTTTATTTAGTTGTCATACTCATATTCCGTTAGCTATTTGTGGTTGATTATTTGTGGATGCAAAGATTGATTGGAGGAAGCTATGGTCTGGTGCTTTTTGCTCTCTGTTTTGTTTTTTTGAATACGCATGATGAAAAAAAAGAAGACAAATTAGGGAATTTGTGATATTTTTTAAAAATATTTTATATAATCCTAATTTGCCTTTGACTGCGTGAATTAAACGTGCTGAAGAAACTCATCACTTCGTGTTGTTTGAACTGCTCTTCTACAAGTTAGTGATGTAAATGGCCCAAAAGCTCAAACGGAGCTTTTTGATCCTGATTTACAAGTTGAGGTGGCTATTTGGCCTTTATTCCTTTAATTTATAATTCCTGATTTTGTTTTAATATTTTTTTAAAATATAATATGAAATTAAATTGATCAAATTTACAAGAAAAATTATAATTTTAGTGTCCGAATTTTTAAATTTTTTTTATTTTAGTGTCTGAACGGAAAACTCTATCAATCTGATTCTTAAATTTTTTATTTTTTGTAATTTGGTGTCTCCGGAAAATTTTCATGTCCGGAAATACAGCTGGACAATTATGGGACCTAATTTTAATGAGTTGGCGCCTACGTGGATTAAATTTCGCCACGTCTCGTGACATGTCACCTTCATGACAGCAATATAAATGGAGGAATTGAGAAGTAATATTGCTGATGTAGAGGTGACGTGGCATAAGGTATGGCAAAATTTAATCCACGTAGGCGCCAATTCATCAAAATTGGGTCCCATAATTGCCCAGCTGTATTTTCGGATATGAAAGTTTGTTGGAGACACCTTATTGTAAAAAATAAAAAGTTTAAGAACCCGATTGATAGTATTTTCCGTTCAGACACCAAAATAGAAAAAATTTAAAAGTTCGGACACTAAAATTATAATTTTTCAATTTAAAATTATAATAACATATTTGAATTATAAACAATAATTATTATTTTCATTATAATTTTTAGTATGTAAATTTTAGAAAGTTATTGTTTCTTTCACATTGAAAATTATTATCTGTATTAAATATACTTATTATATTGTTGCTATTTATACTGTTTTGATTAAAAAAATTAGACCATATGCAATATATATTTGTCTGTGCAGTTAAATTACCTTTACATACTTTTAATCAAGTTTAATTTCTCAATTCCACATATAGGATGAAATCAAGTATATTTTCGCCCCCAATGAAAACATTCTGACTCTGTTAGATAATTGTACATATCACTAAACAAATATCTTAATATGCGATCACTGTAAAATTAATTGATTATTTTATTTTAAAAAAAATGACTTCACAAGTTCGCTTATCATTTTTCTTTTTCTATTTTTTTAGTTACTATTACTCTCTTTATAACAAAACAACCCATTTATAAATATTTTTCTAATTAAAATAGATGTCATTATTCTCTTTAAACAATTTATTTAATAGCTGTAATCTTGTAGAAATAGAGGATTATTTTTGCTTCTAGGAACCCTATAAAAGAAAGGAAATAATAATCTGCTCTAGAAGAATGGAATTCACTGGCCCATTTCTGGTTGGGCCTCGATTGCATTCAACTTAGCCGGATCTACTTATTTATCACATAGATACGAACTTGCATGTGAACTGCTGGGGCTGAAATAGGGATTTTTTTTTTTTTTTTCTGAAAAAGAAAAAGAAAAGAAATATCAGGAGGTGATGATCTTCGGGCCATGGTCATCATTCTAGCAAGTGCGCGAGACCGCTTGCCACCCGACCAATTTTGATGGTATATACTTAGTAATCAAACACACAAAATAATATCTATTTTATCATTCATTGAATTGAATTGTATATGGAAATTTGGAAATGTAGAAGATGAAATTTCACAAATTATCCAACTATTATATACCAATTACTAATTGCATTACACAACTGCTAACAGATAATGCACAAATCCAATTTTACAAATACATTTTTCCATGTTCAAAAATCAATTGGTGTATCAATCCAATTGAGGCTAGCTATATGTACAATTGCATTATAAGACTCTGGCAAACATCGAAAGCTAAGCTCTTTAAATGTCCCAGAATTTGGGTGACATGAAACCAGAGATCTGCAATTATACTGTAGCAATATCTCACCATTACTGAGAAAGCACAAAACTCTAGCTTGTGAAAAATTCTGAATAGACTGTTCTGGATGGTAATATAGACCTCCTGGTATGGAAGCTCCAATACTGAATTCTTTGATCCAAGACTCCTCACTCCATATTCTTTCATAACCCAAATGTAAAGGCTTCTAAAACCTTGATTCACTGCTGAAAGACAACCTTTTAGAATCACTAGATGGGAACAATGCCTTCCAAAAGATTCACGACTAGGAACTGGAACCTCTCGAAATTGCTCGTCTTCTAGGTCAAAGGAGATGAGCGTACGAAGTGATTGATATCTGTGTCGACAAGTTAACCAGTGAAGTCGTCCATTGACGACCAAGACTCGAGATTGCGATGACATTCTAAGAAGTTGGTAAGATGTTTTCCCTTTGAGTCTCCAGTCCAAGCTTCCATTGCCAAGAGTTAGAACTTGAACCTCTGATTCTGTTAAGATGTATCTTCTTCTTAATCGCAGATTGTCGACTTTTCCATCTTCTTTCTTGTAATAAACAATCCTGACAACCTTATAGTCTTTTGTTTTTGGATGGAAACCAAATCCTAATGCCACTCTTTTCTGTGTTTGAATCTGTTTTGGTTCAGGCAGCTTTATGGAATACCTAGTAACAGGATTGTATATATAACATTCATCTTTATAAAGTGAATGCCATAAGCACAGTAAGCCATTACAGGATCCTACTATAGCAAATTCTGATATCATAGGCATATGAATCCGAGTCACTGTTTCGATGTTTGCATTATCAGAAAAATGAAGAGAGTAGAGATGGTTTTGGATAGGCAGATCACAGTGCAAGATAAGAAGACATGGATAAGTAGTCTTAACCATGCGAGAGAAATGCATAGTTGCAAGAAGTGGGTCTTGTGCTAAGCTACGCCAAGAACGACACACTGACCTGACATGGGTTAAAGATGTTATTGGTAGTCTTGATAGTATGTTTAGAGCAATCTCTCGTGGGAGGATGTCCATGGTTGTTGCTTCTTGATGGATCTTGTTGAATCTTGATCCTGTTGCTATATTTGACTCTGCAGAAACTTTGTCCATGATTAAAGGCTCAGTTTAGAAGACTCATGTAATGAAAAGGGATAGACATAAAGACAAAGTAGCTAATACAAACAAATGAAAATAGGAGGCAGCGGAGGCTACAAGGAAATCCTGAACGATAATAATCCTAATAGATAAATTTTGTTTAGCTTTCAGAATATAAGCCAAAAGAAAAGAAAAAAAAAAAAGATGTGAAGGCGCCCAACAATTTAATCTATATAGTCCAAAACATGTAGTTACAGTGCATGAAGAAAAAAAGTATCTGGAATCCAATTCCGTGCCATTTGGGAAATCATACAGATGCGACATGATGAATGGCAATATGATACCCAGAATTACTTCCTTGAACCCGATTTATGGTTCCATGTATAAAAAAATCTAATAAAATTAAATTTTTTTTATTGAAATAAGAGTTTTTCTGATCATATATGCTATTGAAAATAAAAAATAAATAAGAACAATTTTTAAAAGGTTATCATTTTTATTGATTTGGTCCACAACCGGACAATAGATCCAACTGAAATAAGTAAAATCCATAATATGAATGCATAATAATCTAATTTATAAAGGAAAAATAAAAAAATATAGTGATAGAATGAGAATTTAGTTTTGTTTGTAATCATTTTAAAAATAATTTATTCTTGTAAATATAAATATCATATTTTGAATTATTTGATTATTAATTATGAATTATTTCTCTTAAAATTAAACATTTTATGGATTAAGACTGGATTTTTTATGTTCAATTTTTGTTAATTCTTTTTTCTCATAGTAAGGAAATTGTTGATACTTGACTACCCTTATATTCCAATAATATCTCACCATTTCTAAGAGGGCATAAAACTCTAGCTTTTGACAAACTTAAATTGAAGGATCCATTAAAATATGGCTAATCGAACCATTTCGATGGTAAGTGATTTTCTATTACGAATTCATTGGCCCAAGAATCTTGCATTCCATATTCTTTCAATGGTAAGTTGTCAGCTGGCGAGGTGCTTAGTGTTTGAGTTGGTCAGTTAACCAATGAAGTCTTCAATTGATTAAAACTTGGGATTGCGATTGTATTCCAAGTTAAAAAGATGTATTCCCTATACTTCTCCAATTGAAACTCCCATTTCCAAGACTTAAAACTTGAACCTCTGATTCCTGTAATAAAGAGTATCTTCGTAGTTGCAAATTATCGACGTCTTCATCTTCTTTCTTGTAGTAAACAATCCTGGCAACTTTATACTCTTTTGTTATTTCATGGAAACCAACTCTTTTTTGTTTTTGAAACTGTTCTGGTTTAGGCAGCTTTGTATAATGCCTAGTAAAAGGATTGTATATATAACATTCATCTTTATAAAGCAATGCCATAAGCATAATAAGCCATTACAGGATCCTACTATAGCAAACTCGGAGATCATAGGTATATGAATTCTAGTCGTTGTTTCAATGCTTCCATGATAAGAAAAATGGAGAGAGTAGAGATGGTTTTGGATTGGCAAGTCATAGTGCAAGATAAGACATGGGTTAGCACTTCTATCCATGCGAGAAAAATGCAGAGGAGTAAGAAATGGGTCTTGCGCTAAGCTAAGCCAGGAACGACTTACTGACTTGACATGGATTAAAGATGTTATTGTTAATCTTGATAGTATATTTGGGGCAATCTCTCTTGGGAGGCTATCAATGGTTGAATCTTGATTCTTGCCTCTACAAAAATTAATCTTTCTCTATGTTTACAAGTATATCAAACAGGATATAGATAGATTAAACTAAGTTGATGATGAGATAATGCATGTCTTTTATTTTATCATTAGAAACATAACAAGTAGATGAAAATGAAACCAGTATGCATACTCCAAAACATGTCATAATTGCAGAAAGAGATGCGTTTGGAATTCAATTCCAGACCAATTCGGAGAATCTAATATTATTAGATACAATAAGAACAAATTAAGGTAACAGCAATATTGTTGTGTAGTTTAATATAAAAAATTAATAATAGATAAATACGTCAATTTTTTATTCCTTTCTTACAAACACACATATACTAAATTCATGATATTCATTTTCCAATCCTTTTCATCCTGTTTCTTTATTTTATTTTCACATATATATTCAATAATTTATTATAACTTAGACAAATTTAATTATTTTTTTCAAAAAATGTGAAATTTCAAATGTGACAAATATTATGAAATTAAGGTAGTAGAAAGTTTCTTAGCATCCTATTTGAAAAAGAACTTATTTTTATCTAGAAAATTCTTCTACCAAGATCATTTCCAAGTATAAGATTTTAATTTTCCTCTAAAAGTATTGTGATTATACTCATATTACATTATTTAGTAATGAATTACCAGCTATGTTGTATGGATATGAAAACGAGAAAACGTAAAAACACAAAAATGATACAGGAAAACGACATTTAAAATATAATTTTACATGAAAAAATAGTATTTTATACAGAAAAATGGAAATGCAGAGACGTTTTTGAAACGCGAAAACACCCATGGTTAGAAGTTTACGTGCATCATAGATTACCAACTTTCCTAGAAAATATTGATATGATTATTTTAGTTAATTATTAAAAAATTGAATTCATGATATTAATTTCAACTTAACTAATCTCTAAATTAAAAGAAAATAATTAAAAAATTAGAAAAATATGTTGATGCCAGGTCAGCATTTTGTCTATATACGAAAGAAATAAAGTACTCCTTCCGTCTCAAAAAGACAATACATCTTTCTTTTTTAGTTTATCCCAAAATGTAGCCCGCTTTTTTTTTTTTCTTTTTGTATTATAGTTAATCCTTAAATTATCCATTATACTCTTATTAAATTTTATCTTATTTTCAATAATGCTTATTAATTTTTAATTATTATTTCAATATAATAATTGCTCATGTGTTTATTTAAAATGAATATAATAAGAAAATTATATGAATAAAATTTTTTTTTAATCATAATAATTTTTACTTTCTTAATTTGTGTGAAAATATGAAGTAGACTATATTTTTGAGACAGATGGAGTATTTTGAAGTTATTTCTAAAGTTCTCTTTCTCATGTAAAAGGCCCATAACAAAAAAGAGGTTGTTAGTGTTAATGCATGTGTTGGTAGATCCATAATGCAAAAGAAGCCTAAAATGTAAATTTGATATGACAAAGACAAGAATGCAAATCACAAAATGGGCTCACCACCACCATTTTTATGTCATTTTCACTCTCACAGCTTCTATTGTAGGTTTTAGGTCTTTCTTTGTCAAGTCCCTTTCATAATTTGAGTTAATGGGCAGGTGAAATTCTACTTGCCTTTCAATCCCAATTTTAGAAGATTCTCTGTTTTTCTAGTTAATTACAGGTAATCCACCCAAAAAAGAACTTACAAATGTTGGTATACAAATGCATGATTTTTCACAATTTCTTACCATTTTTTGAAAAAATTATTCTAAAAAATTTTTCTCTTGAAAATGCAGTTTGTTAATAATAATAATACGAAGAATTACAAATACTCATATAGACCGACGTAGAATATCATTATTATTAACTAACAGAATTCGTTGATCTTTTAACGAAATAAAAGAATTCATTTTCTTTTGAACAATAAAATTAAAATTAAAAACCATAATATTAGATATTTCGCTTGGATCTTTTATATTTGGATTATTTTTCTAAGAATTTGCAACATACAACAAACACACATGAGTTTCTGCCATTATACGTCAATGACATCAACGGAAGAATAAACCGCATTTCTGTTGATGTAAATCAAGATCCAAATTTGTAAATCAAGATCTGAATTCTCCAACTAAATAAAGTCAAATATCATATTTTTATAATTAATAAACCTTCATAAAGAAGGGACAAAAAAAAGTCCAAATATAAAGACAAAGGAACAATAACAAAAAATAAATAAAAGGCAGATCTGTTATAGGAAAAATAAATCTAAGTTTATTAATGTAAATAAAAGAATAAAAGTAGAAAAACATGAGGCGAAAGAAAGAGTAGAAGGTAAGGACTACCGCCGATAAACAACCGCAATCCCAAATTAAAATTAGGGTTAGAAAACTTTTTGAAAAATACTTTTAGACTAACTTTTATACTTCAAGATTAAAGAGTCCATTTAATTTAACTATTATTTAAAATTGGTTTGCTATTTGTTCGTAACTAATAATTGATGGGTAATAAATATTTTTTGTGGACATGATTTGATTTTGGATAACATATAACTAAGTCCTTAAATTGTATTTAAATCCCTCTATATTGGATAAATAATTATAACGTTTCTAATTTATACTATATCTCACTATTTACCCTTTTATATAAAAAAATGAGCTTTTCTTTTTAAAAGTAAGTATATTCCCTTCAAAACATATGTTTTAGAACTCAGCAGAAAGCGAGTCCCGCAAGGTGACTTTTTGAGTGAGAAAAAAAAAAACCGTTAATGTCTTTGAATAAATACAATTTGATTGAATATTAGGAACAGATTGAAAAGAAAAATTTTACAATTCAAGAATTCAGAATGTCTAGAATATAATATTGTTATGAAATAAAATATCATTAAATAATTTCATTAGAAGAAAACCAAAATGCAAAAACAAAATAATCTATACTATAAATAAAAGTGGGAATGAGGGGGAATAATGGGATTACCTATATTAACCTTAGTGAAATTTTAAAAATTCTAAAATACCCTCGGTCATAGTCAACTTGAAAATTACATTTTATACCAACGGAGGTTTGGATAAGTGGTTTGACACTTTTTTCCTTTGAGTGAGGTCTAGGGTTCAAATTTCATGGATGAAGTAAATATTCGCTGAGAGCACTTTAACCCTTCTTAAGTTGACCCAGTGCAAATAAGATTTAGTTCTAGCGTGGAATCTGAAGGAAAAGAAAAATTATAATTTTATTTTTTGATTGGATATAATTCTTAAAAATCATTTTTCAAACAAATATATATAGATAATAAAAAAAGAAAGTATACTCTTTCTTAACATTGAGGGTTTATATAGCGAGAATAAGACATTTTTTTTATATAATTTTTTTTAATTAATTAATTGACTTATTTATTTATTTTAAATTTGCAACTTAGAAAAATAGAGAAACAAAATTAGTCATAGCATTATTTGCATTTTAATTTTCATTTATTGACTTGGCTATATATATATATTTTCTATCAATATCAAATTTTATTAAATTACAACATTTTCAATTAAAAAAGGGGCTTGTTTCTTATTATATATTGAGTTCCGAAAAAAGTTCTATTTTTAATAATAATTTTTTTATTTTTTTCGTTATTGAATTAATTTATAATTATTATCATTTTAATTTAGTAAGACATTTATATCCCCTTTACAATAAGCAGATGACCTCTTGATAATTAAACATTTTTAATTTTTTAAATATTTTTTTATTATATTTTAAATCTTTTTGACTTGAGAGAAAATAGTGTTTATAAAACTGGAAA
This sequence comes from Jatropha multifida, assembly GCA_948099535.1. Lineage (NCBI taxonomy): Eukaryota > Viridiplantae > Streptophyta > Magnoliopsida > Malpighiales > Euphorbiaceae > Jatropha > Jatropha multifida. The sequence goes on along the minus strand of CANUEX010115618.1, from coordinate 1,658 downwards.
AAAAAAATTAAAACTAGAACTATATATTTCCATTTTGGATCACTTTTCAGGATTTTAAAAACTTATGTGTATGTGCATGTATTTTTTTCTCTAATGCACTGAGTGAGTAATACTGTCATCATCCCAAAAATAATTATCATCATCAATTAAGTTCATTTTCTCATTTCTTTTCTTTATCCAACAGTAAAAGAATAATTTATTATTATTTTTCATTATAGTTATATGTAGATATTAATTTGGGATTGAGAGCAGGAGATCAGAGATGAAGTGATGACTTAATTTTCTTTTTGGGAACTTATTAAAGTTTTAAGAATTTGCTTTTATAAATTAAGGATTGAAGGATTAGGCAGATGAATTGAGTTAAATTTTATTTTGAGACTACTATTGTAATACCCCGAAATTTTTATTTCAAAATAATTCCCATTTAAATTTAATCGTTAAATTATTAACCAATAATATTATGCCACGTAATATTATTGGGACCGAAAATCATTTGGTTTGGTCAAAAAAATTTATCGAGTAACCGTTAATCAAATAAAAATCGGACCAATATTTTTTTATTGGACCAAATTAATTAAAATTAGAGCCGAATCGGATATTTTTGAAAAATACTGTGCGTTACTATTTTTTTCTCCCCGACAATCTACTTGGACGGTTTGTTTTTTTTTAATAATTTTAAAACTTTATTATTATTATTATTTTTCCTTTTTCTTTCTTTCTTTTCTTTTTATTTCTTCTCTTCTTCTTCTTCACCGGCAACTCACCCTCTCAACCATCACTCTCTCCTTCCTCTCACTGTCTCCATCTCTCTCTGGCAAGCTCTCTCTTGCTGCAACTCCGGTCACCGCAAGCTTCACCGGCCATGCCTCCACCTCTCTCTCTCAGTTTCCCTCTCTCTTCCTCTTTCTCTCTCCCTGCCGCTCTCTATCTTTGTCTCTCCCTCTTTGCGACTGCCGGACCACCACAGCCAGCCACAGTAGCTCCACGCTCAGCTCCTCCTCGTCGCAGCACCACCAGCAATGCCGCCTTATATCCTCCTCTCTCCTCGTCGCGCCACTATTTCCAGTAGCTCTGTCCCTCGCATCACGCCGTCTTGAGCCACCACCTGCTCCTCCGCACGCGACCTTGGCAGCAAGCTCAGCTTGCTACCGGCCACCGTCTCCTCCTCCTCCTCCGATTCAAGGATTTATCGGGAATTTGACATTTATTGGCTATTAATTTTATTATTTTCAGAAATTATTTAGTTAAAATTTTGATTAATTAGTTTGTTAATTTTAGAATATTTGGTTGGATGATTTTATTATTTGAGTGGTTAATTATTTTGGTTAGTAGATTAATTTGTGGATTATATATTGTTTGGATGAATTTTAATATTTGAGGAATAATTGTAATTGATTAGTTAATTTTTTGATAATTTATTAGGTAGTTGAATTTTAGTATTTTGAATGGGTAATTAGTTAAATAGAGTATTTGTGAAAATTGATTTATTTTGTAGTTGATTTTGTGATATATTGATAGGATTATGGTAGTTAATTGATTATTTAGTTATAGGTTGAGATTTATTAATTTTAATTGGAATTATGTTAATTAAGGAGGTTAAGTTGATTTTAGGATATTAATTATTAATTTTGGTATTTTGATTGATTAGTTTTATTAAT
>CANUEX010115617.1:0-47259 GCA_948099535.1 Jatropha multifida | reverse complement strand
TCAATTACCCAAATTTATTCAATTATAACCCTAAACTCCAAATTCTCAAATCTTCAAAAATTACTGGGTTTTAATGCAATAGAATCAATCTATAGCAAAAGGGGAAGGATTTCGAGCTCACCTTGCTGTCCAAGCTCGCCGAAAACTGCAGAAAACCACCGGAAATTGAAGGAGAGCTGCTGTCAAAGAGACAGCAGCGTCGCGCGAAGAAGAAGAAGAAGAAGAAGAAGGAGGAAGAGCTGGCCTTCACCGTCGGTTCATGACCGGAGGTCGCCTGGAGGGGAGGTGGTGATGGTGGCGCTGCTCTGGTGTGAGGCGAACGAAAGAGAGTTGCGAGAGAGGGAGGTGAACGGGAGAGAGGGAGAGGAAGGAGAGAATTTTTTTTTTATTAATTTATTTTATTTATTAATTTATTTTATTTTATTATTATTTATTTTAATTAAATGATTTTGGTTCAATTTGAACCGATTTGGTCTAACCCAATGATTTGATCTAACCCAATGATTTTCGATTCGGTTCGCGGCATAAAATATTATTTTTCGCCAATTCTCATTGGTGAAAATTTATAATTAAATTTTAAATAAAAATTCTTTTGAAAATAAATTAACGGGTTATTTCATTAGTACGCTCAAATTTCATTTTAGTTATAATAGTATTCTAATTTCAAATTGTACTCAATTTAATGAATAAAATATTATTTTTGTGAAACTCGATTTAACTTTTTTCTCTCAAATTACACTAATAAATAAGTATTTATGTTTATTTGTATAAATATTAAAATAAAAATAATCCATTTATCTTAAAAATAAAAAACTTTTATTCATTTATATAATATTAATAACAAGTAATGATTCCTTGAGATTAAAATGATGCCATAATATATAAAATAGATCTTTATAAGATATTTAACTGTGAGTATAAATAAAATTTTATGCTTAAAAAATGACAAAATAAAAATCTAAACTAATATTTTATATTTATTTAAAATTTATTATTTTACTTGCCCTTTTATGAATTTAAATATCTAACTAATATAATTAGTTAAGGTATTATTAAATAATGAATTTCTAATTAATTTGACTATAGCAGAAAGTATAGGTTCAAAGAAAATAATATTTTTATTCATTAAATCTGATATAATTTGAAATTATGTTGTTATTGTGACTAAAATTAAAATTCAAGATATTAGGAAAAGAAAATTCGATTTAGAGTAAAATTAAAACTACCTACAAAGTTTAAGATATTTTTAATGGTTAACCCAATGTTAGAATTCAAGATTTAAAATTATCACTGTAAAAAGGACTTTATCTGATTCACACGTATAATTCAAATGTGAAAATTCGTATGCAAGTAAAAGAAAAGAAAATGAAGTTAAGTTCTTAACAAATATAAAATTACTCGATTTCAAAATTGGTGAAGAAAGCTCTCATTAGGGGTGAGCAAAATTAGGAAAAAATCAAAAAAATGAACCGAACCAAATAATTTCAGTTATTTGGTTTGGTTTTTTAGTTTTTGGAACGGTTACAATTTTTAAATGGGAATAATTTTAAAAGTTTAGTTTGGTTTGATTTTAAATGAAAAATTTACACTTGACCACCGAAAATTAAAAACTGCGTTTTAATTTATACAGCTTAAAAACTAAACTAAACCTTGCATTTTTTATTTTCCTTTTCCTTTCTCAATTTCTCAATTTGATGATGAAGCTTGGAGTTATTATTTACTTGTTGTTTTATCATGTGAACTTGATTACTTATTAATTTGTTGTCTTTTCTATACTTTAATTTATTGATTTTAAATTGTTAATTTGATATTGTTTGTCAAATGCTTATGGACTGAATGTTAATTTATTATTGTAGTTTGTGGATTTTAGATTAAAGCAATAATTGAAACCATTTTATTAGAAAATTTGTAGCTTGTAAAATGGCTATAGAATTATACATTTTTATCCATATTTAAAATTAAAATGAATCAAAAAAATAAATTCGGATATTCGATTAACGAACTCAAAATTGTGATTTGTTTATGTTTGACTACTAAAATAATTTTGATTTGGATTGAATAGTTTAAAAGTAATAATTTCGATTTTTAGTTTTTTTGTTTGATTCGGTTCGGAAACCGAACTGCCCAAATGCTCACCCCTAGCTCTGATCCTTCAATTAGAACGGAAAATGTTAAGAAATTTGTGAAATTGTGTCACATTCTGTCGTTTGATTAACAAAGTTTGTCTTTTTCCAAAACGATAAAGTCGTTACCGTCAAACAGGTCATTTCATTTAAACAAACGACGTTCTCCCCCAACCCATTCGCGAATTTCCGGTCGTTCAACTGCACAACAGCAAGCCATAAATAAAATTAATTTCCAACTTCCAAAAAGGATACTTCACACTGCTTCAAATTGAAAGTATTTAGAAGCCTACTTCCAATATAACAACTAATGACTTATTAATGGGCTTATATTAAAGCTTAGGCCCATTAGACGTCACAACTGGACTGATATTTCTTTAATTGGATCGTGGCCCGACATTGGTATTCTCAAGTCAGCAAAGTTACTCGTTTTCATGTTTTTTATTAGATTATAAAAAATTTTTAAATCTAATTTCTACCATAAAATTTTTTATTGCCTAAAGTGCTTTAGATTCAAATCTCATTAGCAACCTGTTTTTCCTTTTTTTTTCAATTACTAAGAAATATGTAACACCTCAGCCTAAGGATGATTTAAAAAAAAGTAATAAATTAACGATAATTATTGAAAATAAGATAAAATTTAATAAATACATAATAAATAATTATTATATTAAAAAAATAAATGGATTATATTGTAAGCCAGACCAAAGTGAAAAGATAAATTGTTTTTTGAACAGATTACTATTTTTTAAAAGATAAATATAGTAATGTATTCATAAAATTAAAAAAATATATATAGTAACAAAAAGTCAAATATTGCAATATTGACAAACCAATACGCAGAGGGCTGGTTCTCCTGAACAATTATCGGGGCTTTTAGTAGCATATTTTATGGATAAAAAGGAGGTGGTTTGCGGTGGTGGTAAGAGGTTAACATCTACTAATGGTTTGTTTTGACTTTTGACTGCCGGACAAGACAACAATCATATTATGATAATGAAGGTAGTTCAAGCATTACTTCAATGCCAATCTTTAAAGATTCTAAAAAAAATAAAATGTCTTCAATTGGAGTTTATAAAAATAATTAGTACTAATTTAATGAGTATAATTTAAAAAAAAAGAGGTTATTCTCAATGATATAAAGGTCCTCAATTGTATTAAATAATTATTTTATCTAATATAAATAAAAGTAAAATAAAAAAATTTATTTATTACTTTTCTAAATACTCAACCTGTCTTATATTTTGGAACAAATAAAAAAATCACAGTAAAAATGACTTCTGCATTATGATAGAACTATTAAATTACTATTTCAGTTCTTATTGCATCTTACTGTAAAAGATAAGACTAAGAGGGAAATTTGATACAATTTTTTCATGCAGTGGACAATTGATTAGACACCAATAACTGGATTAAACGCGTTTGGTAAAGATTTTAATCAGAAACTGATAGATGATAAAACTTTCAGTCCGTCGGTGATGATTTTAATCAGAAACTGATAGATGATAAAACTTTCAGTCCGTCGGTGATTTCATTAGATAGATGTCGAAGGTTTTTGCAAAATACATTTAGTATTTTATATAAATAGACTAAAATACCCATCGCTACTAATGTAACGTATCTCTCACACCTATCTCTTATACCTTTTTTTTCCCTTCTAATGTTAATATATTTTATTGATTGACATATATTATATTTGTTGTATTGTGTTTTTATTAGACAATTAAATAGGTTTTTATTAATGTGTTTTTTCAAAGAAATGTGATTATTATTTAAGATATATAGTTTTATTTATGTGCTCATAGATTTTATTAATTAATATACATAATTTTTTAATTTTCTTATTTTTCCAACTCATTAGAAATATTTTATATATAAATTTTAATGTAATTTAACATAACCTTTATCAATCATTTTACATATTAATAGCAACAATATATCTTTATTAATCATTTTATATATCAACAGTAACAACTAATTACATCTTTGGTAAACACTCATTTTTCACCCGCTATCAATTATCGGCAATTTTACCGTTTAAAAATAGCTGAATCAAACATGCCATAAATTCTTATTTATGTCAAATATGTTATTAATTTTTTTAAGCATATACATCAAGTATGACAAGCCTCTCTTTTTGCCTCGGGTGTGATTATTTGTTTATTGATTTTTTAATATATATATATATATATGTATATTGATATGTTAACGAGTTAATAAAAAATAAAAAAAAATGCTCATGTTGAAATTAATTGTCTGCGTCAATTGAAATTTTTACGTATACGACGGTACGGTCAACTACTGTCAATGTGAGTCTAGTTTTTGGGCCTATGACAGTTGGCAGATACCGTAGAGTACACAATTTGGATACGCGTCACACTAGAAAGAGAAATTTAAAACTATTTTGGAAAATGGACACGGGCATTGTAACAATACCAAAGATAAAATTATTTATATTTTTATACATTAATAAAATAATTATTTTTACCTACAAAAATAAATCAATAAAATATAGATATAAATAAAATTAGTGTAAAAAATGTCACTATTGTAGTGTTCTATATTAAATTAGACATCACCTACAATACCAAACATTTTGAACAGATAATTTATTGATAATAAATCCTATTAAATGGGAATATATTAGAAAATAATTACTTTCATTTTCTTTTTTTAATGATTGGATTGGATTTGGCAGACAATGGAGATATTTTTTGCAATTGTAGAAAATAATATTCACCTTTAATTTTTATTTTTTAATATTTTGGCCTTTTCGACATGTGGAATCTAATGAATAGCAAGGGTTCTCAAGTGGTGAGTTCGTTTTTCTTCGTAGTGCTTATTGATTTTTTAATTTAATTCTGACTAACGGAAAGATTAGAAATCTTAATTGAGGAATCACATCGCTTAGTGGGTCATTAATATTCTTAATCAACATCACAAGGTAATAATAATGACATGTGCGGAAATTTCATTTCAAGAATCTTATCATGAAAGTTGATTCATTGACACGTGTGCTTGCCAAATATATGAATTTTACAAAGAACCTATTGCGTTTATAAAATTACGAATTTTATAATTCCAATATATTAGCATCTAGCAACAATATTCTTTTTTTTAATTTTTATATACAAAATATTATTTTGATGTGTGATTATTATAACTTTAGAATAATAACTTTCATATTTTCAATTATTTAATAAATCTCAATTTAAGTTAAATATGTTTAATTGAAAAATATACAAGTTAAACCGTTCAATATATATAATTTTATAAATTAAAATATTCAGTGAGTCAAATTTTAAGAATTTTTTTTTACATAAAAATAAGCCGTTCAAGTTAATCAATAATTCTGATTACATTAACATTACTATTTATAAAATTTTCTTTTTAATAAATATAATATCTTAAATTATAAATTTTAGATTCACAACGTTATCCGATACGAGCAATTAAAGACTCGTTCATTTTAAAAATCTCCCACCGGTTAGTGTTCCCTACCGGTGGTCCCTTTAACTTGGAAGCAAGCTCATAAATAATTAAACATGGTAGCTTTAAAATAATTCTTGCTGCAACTTGGAAGCAATTTTGAATGAGGTTTATGTCCCATTAATGAATATTAGAATAGTTGTTGAAAGAGAGACACAGATGCAGACCCTATTGCTGAATGCTGATGCACCTAATACATCTGAAAGACTTCTAGTGGGCCTTGGGCTTTCAATTCTCAACAATTATGGTCCCTTTTCTATGAATGGAAATAATTAGGGCACTACCCCATCTCATCATTTCCTATTCAATTAGATCTCTCCTATTTTTTAATATTAGTGTTGGAACTGCGAGCAATATTAAAAATAAAATAATTTTTTATCACATAATAAAAAATTTAATTCGATTGATTTTGTAGAAAACGCAAGTGATAATTAATTGTTTGTCAAAATTTAATTGTTGGTCCCTATTGTTCTTTCTCACGTGTGACAATTTTGGAGACTTACATTTAATTTTGATATTCATGTAAAGTATTCTGTTTTCATATATTGTGGATAAGACATGGCAAGTTGCATTTTCGTCCCTCGCAATATGTTTGAATTACACCCACACTTTTCTTCTTGTTCTTATCTCTAATGAAGGAAAAAAGATTCATTTCATTATCACAAATAGAAGAATTCAAATTCGCAGCTTAAGCAATAATTGAATCAAGTGTATCTGAAAATAGTATCGTGATTTGAATCTTAGCCAATAAAGAAAAGCTACTTCTATCATTTTTTCAGTTGTTATATTATGGTATTGTGATTTAGTAATAATAATATTTGAATATTAAGAACATTTTCACTTGTAGAAAATTGGAGTGATTTTTAAAAAAATTTTCAAAAAAACTGAAAAATAGAATTTTATATTCAAATCAGCTAGTTTTTTTTCCAAAATTTAACTAATTAAGATTTAGAAAACAACTTTAAAATTGAAAATTTATATGAATAAAATTGTTCTTTAACCATATTTCTTAATCTGTATTAAAATAATAATTATGTACTTCAATTGGTCAATGTAATTTATCCTTTTCTAACCCTTTTGTCCTCCTCCATGTTCGATAGTCAAAAAAATAATTGATGAAAAATGACTTAGAATTGCCACAATTGATTAATTATAGTGTCACCTCTGCAGAATCCTTTTCATTATTGTTACCATGTTCCATTGAAATGTCACTTAAATTTCTTTTTTTTTTTTTTGTCATTTTTAAAAAATTGAGAAAATATTAATTACTTAGAGAATTAGTAAAAGGTCATTAAATTAACATTATTTTTTTGTTTAAAGTTGAATTTGTATATGATTTCCTTAATTATTACTATGATTACCTTAAAGAATATTTCAAATGAAATGAAATATAGTAATTATTAATAGGATCATAAAATTATTTTGGAAAAGTATAAGGATAAATCATTTGCCAACTTCTCCAACAAAATCCTCCCACTTGGGTCGGCTGACTCATGAAATTGTTGTCTTTTACAGCTTTGATGGAACACTTGAAAAATCAATGGCCGGTGGCCCGTCGTTTTGTTTTGTTTTGTTTTGCTTTAAGGTTGATTATTTTTCTTATTTTAAATAAAAACAAATTGCATCAGCAAGCGCCCTCTCCATCACAATTATTTTCTGTTAGTGCTTAAGTTCTTAAATTAAGATTATGCAACTAATCCTAATTAATCACTTGATTGATGATGCTTATCCACTTCAATTAGATTGCGAGTTTTTGATTATATCCATTCTGAGGATTCATTTGGGTTAACGTGTCTCTCTCATTAATGAATGTCACATTGGATAAGCTGTTAATAGAAATATATATATATATAAAATCATTCTTGAATTTTATTATTTTAATTTTGTAGTATAATTAACTTTTATTTTAACATATTAAATACTTCAATCTATAAAATTCCACTTATTAAACACTTTAATTCTCAAAATTATTTTATTAAACAATTCAATTTATAAAGTTATATCAATTGAACACTCATTAAAAATTAAAATTTATGAAAATTATCATTGTAAAAGTCATCCTAACTACATATCAAATCGATATTTAATAAATAAAATAAAAAATTTTAAAAATTATTGATATTAGTATAAAAAAATGTGTAATATTATTAAAATTTATAAATTCAAGTACACGGTAAATTTATTTAAAAATTGAATGTGCCGCAATTAAAATTAGAAAGTTCCATGATGAATTTATGTGTTGAACCTAAGGAGGGAGAATTATTACGGTTGTTGGTGAAAAAAAGCCTTATTGGTTAACTTTATATAAGGTGTGAGTTGATGAAAGGCCCACAGCAATGTCCCACTCTACCTGAGAAGTGCAAGCACAATTGTTTTCCTACCAAGATATGCTTTGGACAAGTAAGCAAGAAATCTACAATTTTGTGAATTTTAGTTGGTGAATTGCACCAATTAGATTCACTGTTATCATGAAATTGAGTTATTAACCATACATTTTTTTTAAAAGCAATTTACAATGAGCAATATAAAGTAAGTATATTATAATACATAAATATCACAATGATCACTTTTTTGAACAAAATCACTGTTGATTTTTGAAGCGAAACCATTATGAATGCATTTGATATTTATTGATCGTTTTGACAATTGTGAATATAGTTATTGCTAGAACAAACTGAGAATTTGATGATTGGTCCGATGTTAGAAAAGTCTAGGCCCCATTGGCATTTTTCCGGTAAATGAATATCACTAACAGAAAAATATTATATAGATGACACTACAAGAAAATTGCAATTTAGAAACGGATTTTTCCGTTTCTAAATATGAAAAATCTGTTGTTAAAAGTTTAAAACGGATTAGAAATGGATTATGCTGTGACAATAATTGTCATTTATAAATCATTTAGAAACGGATACAACCATCCATTTCTAAAATGGTAACGGAAATTTCCGTTGCTATTGGGATATAATTTCATTTCCGTACTGTTTTCATTCCTTTTCTAAATCCATTTTCAATCCGTTTCTGGGTACGTTTCTAATTGATCTCATCCATTTTTTATTTCCTTTTCTAATCTATAATGAAAAATAAAAGCAAAACCTGACCGTTGCTGATTCCGTTTTTAATTCCGTTGCTACATTGACTTCCGTTGCTAAATTCATTTCTGATTTTCGTTTCTAAATGACTTTCATTGCTAAATCTGTTTCTAATTTTTTTGTTAGCAACTAATATTCTTTCCTATTTCCGTTTCTATTTTCTCTGTTGAAAAATATCCATTATATTCAATATTGTAATCTTGTTCTGTTTCTAATTTTTCAATTTACACATTTCTAAAAAAATTAACCTAAAATCAAATAGAAAAAGTTAATATAAAATTAAAATAATTCTCTCAAATACAAACAAGTCAAATATAAACAATTCAAAGTATCATAGTTACTAATAAACTTATATTCTTTAGACCAAATCAAATAAAATTTATACAGACAGTGCCATCACTTTAAGCATTAGTGTGAGTAATTTGAGGAATTCCTGCAAATAAAGAAATGCGAGGAATTCCTGGAAATAACTCACGTGCGGAATGGAAAAAAAATAAAGTTATTATCCATGCTGTTCAGCAGTAAAATGAAGTGTACAAGTTATATTTGAGTCTAGAGTCTCTCCAATTGCAAGTGAAAAACTAATACTATTTATGGACATTGTCGAGATAGAGAAATGGTATGAGCATTGGCTTATCAGTCCTGCTCTAAACAATGCTTCAGGATTTTCATTTGCTATGCACATGTGACAGAAGGCGTAAAAAGAAGGGGTTGGAGAAGCAGGCCTTATAGGAAATTCATCAGATGACATAACTCTGTAAACGTCATCATTCTCGCAGAGTTGATATATGGTCCTGCAACTAAATAAATGGTACAAATGTCTACTTATATTCTTATAATTATATTTTTATTGTGGAATAATTATAGCAATCTGGCTGAAATAGAACAAATCGTTCTTAGTTTTCCCTAACATCCATCCTCACTATGCTACTGTGAAGGATAGAAATTGACGTTTAAAGACAGAAATAACACTTTTCAAAACTAAAAAATAACTACAAATTAAAAAAGTTACCTCAATTTAAACGACAAAAGATTGCCCATCGAACTTGATACGACGCAGCATATGATTCGTAAGATAAATAATAATAATGGTAGTAGTAAATCAGTAGTACTATTAATATTAATAGTTTACACTTTTTAATTCTAAAAAAATAGAAAACTTATTGAATTTTAACTAATTACATACCATAAAATAATTTTTAAACTACTAAAAACTTTGAAAAATTAGATATAGACTATTTAAAGAAATGAATTAATATTTATAAATTATATTGAGTCGTTTCATATATTTATAATATTTTAATCATTAGATAAGATTATAAAGTTTTCAAATTATATATTTACTTGATGAAACTTAAGACAAAATTTCAAAATCATCCCCATACAATAACATTGATAGTTTTAGTGGGTCAATTGGATAGAAACCTAATGGGAATTTTCATTTTTTCTACAATTTAAACCTATTTGACCCCACTTATCAAGTTGTGGCGCTGCCCTGGTCATAACTAAAATTGCATAATAAAATTCATTGATTTAATAAGAAATCTTAATTAAAAATTAAAATGTGAACTTAAAAAATTAATAGACCTTTAAAATGACTGGCTACATAAATTATTTAAATTTTTGTTCATGTTTTAATTATTCGTGACAAACACAAAAAATTTGAACCACAAAATCTAATGCAGGAATAAGTTGCTTTATCAGATTCCAAGAGACAGAAATCATAATTTATTTAATAAATTTTTATAAATTACATACTTATCCAAATAAAATTGAATTAATTGTAAAAATAAAATAAATACTCTAAATAAAATGGAGAAATTATAAACTCTTCGTGAAATGAAGATAAATCATAAAAAAAGAAATATAAATAATATAAATATGTGTAAAATCAATGTAGATGTGTATTTTATTTGATAAAAAATATAATTTGCAAAAGAAAGTTGCTTTAGAAATTTTAAAATATCTTTTTTATGTAAATTATTTTCAATAATAAATGGAGCCTCAATTATTTTATAATAGAAATTTTAGCCATATTGAAAATTCTTTAAAACTTTACAAACAACAAATTCTTATGTATCAATAGCTTTTTGTTAAAAAATGATAAAAATCTTAGAGAGAAATTAATAATAATAATGAATTTGAAAATAAAGAACTATTAGTATTAAAAAAAAAAGCTATCGGATATAAAAATGTTTCACGTGCATAAAAATGGCAGCCGTGGTGCGGTTGGTGACTTTGAAAAGAGTTAAATGTAACCACCATGTCCCTAATTAGGACACTGAGCCAACCAACACCTAATCCACCCTATCGCTCTATTACATTTGCGAATAAAAGACAAACGCATATAGAGCAGGTGCTCCTATTGGCCTAAATGATTGGATGTATTACCTATTGCATGTCTTTTATTTATCAGTAATGTTAATTAATATATTCGTACATGAAATCAATTCCAATTTGGCATCCTAAGCTTATTTTGAAAATATTAGAAAAATCCATCTTTTTAATTAACTTGATACTTTTAAATTTTTTAAAATGATTAAAATGTCATATTTGCCTCTTTTTAAATCAATTTAGTCGATAAATTTATTTTCATTTTTGAAAATTAATGAATTTATTTTAATTCAACTGGATAAACTTTTAACCCTTCAACTGGTAAATTAATACCACCTGAAAACATTTTTTAGGTGGTATTTGGTGCGTATGGAACGCATGTAATTGGTGTGTCTTTTAGAATGAGTTGATATACGTTCCTCAGTTGCCGCATTGTGTTTTTAAGGTGGCTATGGACATCATGTTTTCTGTTGTTGTAGCTTTAGTTAAGTTTGTTTGTAGGGCTCATGTTGCTTGGGTTCCGCCTGCTGAGAGGTGTGTGAAACTTAATTGTGATGGTAGTGGCCTGTCTAATTTTGGTCTGACTAGTGGTGAGGGTCTGTTCTGGGACTGTGTTGGTTCATGGCTGGGTGGCTTTCACTTAATGGTGATTTCACCCATATCTTGGTGGGGGAGCTATTAGCTATTCAGCTAGGTCTTCTTTTGGCTTGAGAGCGTGGATTTCGGTTTTTTATTGTTGAATCTGACAGTTTGGAAGCGGTTAGGTTGGTTGCTTCTGTTTTGCCTTCATCTCATCCGTTGGCAGCTATTATTTTTTATATTCAGAGTTATTGCGGGATTGACATCGTCCTTTGCACCATGTTCTCTGTCAAGGTAATTTTGCAGCAGATTATTTGAGATTGGGTCACTCTATCTCTTCTTCCCTTCAGGTGTGGAATTCGGCCTCTAATCTTATTTCTTTGATTCTTTGGGTTGATGCTTGTGGCATTAGCTTTTTAGGTAGTTTTTCTCCTTCTGTAACAAAAAAAAAAAATTTCCAACACATTTAAATTCATAAAAATATCATTTATTTAACATATGGTAAATCAATAAAACATGCAATATAATATTAATACATTCAGTATTGTGAAATGCGTGGATTTTATATATAATAAATGTAAATTTCAAACTGCTCATAGTATATATTTATGAATTCAAATGAAACCATTAGTTAAACTAAAGAGGGATAAAATGTATCTCATATATCATTTTTCTCTATTTCATATTTATTTATTTTTTAATAAATTATATAATTATCTGATTTGAACTATAATTGAATAAATATTTATATGATAATTCTCACATTTTAATCATTATAAAGAAATTCTAAGGTTTATAAATTGACCAAAAAGGTCAAACATGACCTTTTAATCCCTCTTAGCAAGTTCCCATATCAAATAGTTTGCAGACCTAATGTAAAAGAAAAATGTTCTCATGCATTTGGCATACTATTTTTTTATGGATTGAATGTAGGCAAGCCAATACCATATTTCATTACTCATTTTCATTTCATATATTGACTCTAAAAAGAAAAAAAAAAAGAAAACAAAATTTCCTGATTTGCTTCATAATCTCCCATTCTAGGGTTCATTTCTCTCTAATATGGAGAGAGAGAGAAGCAGTACGTTCATGGTAGCAGTGCTTCTTGCTTCTATCTTTCTTTCCATTTTCTTGCCTTTCTTTGTTGGACAGTGCCAGTCCACTAGCAATACACCAAGTAAGTCGGTACAACACTAGCAAGGGATTTTCCAGTAACAGAGACAATAATAGCCACAAAATTAACGCATTAGAGGAGTAAAAATTGAAACTTCAATCATATAACACAGATTAATAGATCAACCTATTACATTTGTAGCATTAAGAGAAATCTATTACACTTGAAAGACAATTTGAACTTCTACACTCTTAAAAAAGTATGCTTTATTTACGAACTTACAATCCTTTGTGTCACTTACAGTCCTAACAAGTACAGTTAACATTTTTATAATACATACAGCAAGAAAACTTTGTCAATGAACTCGCTGATAAAAACACAATAGTGCAATTAAAAGCCACGCAAACAAATCCCAATGAGAATTCAAACTAAAAGGGGGAAAAAAAATTAAAAACCCAAAGAAAGAAAGTTATCTCAGAGGAGAAAGGACTGGAAGCATTGAGCTCTTCACAGACGAGGGTTGGTCGAAGAGAAAGGTTAGGTTCGGAAATTAACGAAGAAGCAGAGGGGAATCAATATGGAAAACAAGAAAGGTCTTTAGTTTTGGTTATGGTTGCTTTTAGAGAAAGAGCCATGGAGGAAGAGTAGCTGGGTAAACGAGAGAGGTTTGGATCGGGGAAAGAAATTAGAACTTTGATTTTCTAATAGTAATATATCTATGTTTGTAAGTTAAGGTCCAATGGGTACAAGGGTCATTTTAAAGTAATACTGCCATAAGACCTGAAATTCGACGTTTCATAATACTTATTATATTTGCAATTTCACATTGAATTAAATGAACGAATAAGAAGAATGCACCCGTGCGTATATATATATTGGTTAAGGTAGTGATATTTTTTTAAAAATTTTGTCTATAAAAATATGGAAATTTTTGAATTTTTTTCTCATTTCTTACTTTCTTTCAATTCTAACCCAGTCACTGTCTATACCGTTGTTAACTGAAAAATATGTGCATATTTACAAACTGGTATCTCACCAATAATACTTTTACATACCAAGCGAAAAAAAAAGAAAACACTATCACAAGTTGTTTTCTTTTTTTAAATAAAAAAGGGGTAAAAGAAAAATATAGCATATGGGAAAGCACCCGTGATGTTCTCCAATGGAAGCGGGTCAATCTATCCCATTCAGAACGGCTCCTGAAAGTGGTGGACCCAATCTATCCCATTCAATCACTTAACTCATCAACTATTCTATTCTCTATAATTTACGTTTCACGTCCATATTCCCCCACGTGCCCTATTTCCTCGCTCTTTATCCCCTCGTGCTCTAATGCTCTGCCTCCTCATTACTCTCTTTCTGTCTGTCTCTCTCTTCTCAACTCATCTTTTTTCTCCTCTGTCTCTCTCTTCTGCAACTCTCCACACACACTTTCTCTCAAAATGAATTCTCATACTAATCTGTTATTACTCTTAATCTCACTTATTTTTTCTAATAATAATATTATTTTACTAACCTCCTCTTCTTCTTATACTGATAACAATGACTATTCTTCATTTTTCGATAAAGTAACTTCCTTGAATCCCAAGTCTTTAAATTCGCAGAAGAATCAATCGGCATCCAGGCTGAGAAAATCTTCTACAGACTGCGATATATGGACTAAGGCCTGTTCAGAGGCTGTGCTTGCCCTGGCACGGCGGCCGGAGACTGTTAACTGGTTGAAAAGCGTGAGGGGGAAGATTCACGAATACCCTGAGTTGGCTTTTGAGGAAGTCAAAACAAGTGAGTTGGTTAGAAACGAGTTAGATAAAATGGATATCGAATACAAGTATCCTTTGGCTAAAACGGGTATTCGGGCTTGGATCGGTACTGGTGGGGCTCCGTTTGTGGCTATTAGAGCTGACATGGATGCTCTCCCTATTCAGGTTTAGTTCAATTCTATCCTTTAGATTTGTTCTTTCATGTTGTGTTTGTGATACGAGTTGGATTTGTGTTTGTGACTATCCTTTAGATTTGTTCTTGTATTTACTTGTGTATGTAAGTATGCATGGATTCATGAAGAATGAGTTGGATTTTTATTAAGCTTTTTTATCTTTTTATTTTTCTTTGGGTTCACCTTTTTTTGTTTTGTTTTTTATTTCTTTATTTGTGGGGAAAGAAAATAGGAAAGATTTTAAAAAGAAAAAAAGTCTATTTCCAAATATTGTTTTCAAGGAAATCTTCCTGTGTCTTGTTTTAAGTCGTGACTCAATTGATCATTTAAGAATTTTTCAGAAAAAACAAAGTAAAAAAAAGAGAAAAAATAAAAAATATTTACCTTAAATATATAAAATATTTTTATATTTATTATTATTTTAATATATATCTACAAATAATAAAGAGATGTACTTAATATTTTGTCATTTAATATACGTAAATATGTACTTTTTAAGATTACTCAGATCTAACCTGTTACGTAATAAATTATGAATATATTCGGATTTCAAAATTTAAGGTTGTCTGGACATAATGACAAGATCGAAGAAGTGCGCAGATAGATTCTCTGACATGAGGATCACTTTTTAATTTCTTTGTTGGATTGGAAGTTACCTTTGCTCTTTTCTAGGTCAAATTGTGAGGGAAAATGGTTAGTTTAGCATGACAAAAAAATTAGGCAAATGCTGTAAAATTTCATCTAACAGGAAGCTGTAGAATGGGAACATAAAAGCAAAGTTGCTGGGAAAATGCATGCTTGTGGGCATGATGCACATGTTGCAATGTTGATGGGTGCTGCCAAGATTTTGAAGAGTCGTGAACAGCTTTTGAAGGTTTTCTTCCTTTCTTTAATCTTTTATTTTTTTTTATTTGAGTAATTACATATTAATTAAATTAATATGTGCACATAAATTTAAAATATGGAAAACGAAAAGGGTAAAATTTGTAATTTTGGGTTCTTTGAAGTCTTAGGTCTTAACTCATTTTCCTTCCAAATTTTGTTTGGAACCATATCTATATTTTTCTTTCTATTTTCCTTCATTTTTCCATTCTCTCCTAAGCACTGTATAAATTATTTAATTCTCTATATAAATTAGGCAAAAAGAATAGAAAGCATTTTTTGAGTCAGTGTTTTTATTTCTCAAAGAAGGTCAATTTGCTTGGATAAGGTTCATCCACACACAGTAGTCATATTCCTTTTTTTTTTTTGAAAAATTGATTTGTTGAGAATAATAAATGCCTATATTGAACTTTGTAGCTGCAAGACAAAATGCTAGCTCAATTTTGACCCTACACTGGCATGGCATTAGGGCTAAAAAGTAAAGAGGCACTTTCACTTTTCCAGTTTAAAAATGCAGTAATGCAGATTGGCTTTAAAAGGTTTTTTATATATATATAAAACAAATCAATCTTATTTGTTAAGCCACATGAATTCTTTCCGGTCACAAAGAAAAGACAGTGAAATGTGGTTTCATATCATCCTCAAGTGTAGCAATGATTTCTTGCTGTCTTTCTCACCATTTCAATGCTCATAAGGCCATTGTAACCATTTTTTAAATTAGTATATATAATCATTTTTTCTTATTTCTTATTCTCTCAAATATTTAAAATTTAATTATTAATAATCCTTTTTTATTATTAAAAAAATTATTTTGTCCTATTCTTTGTTTTACAAGTTCGCAAATGGTGCACTGGGTTTTTTTTTGGCATAAATTATAAAATAATTAATTGTTCCAGCGTGTGTACAATATTAAAAAATAAATATTTTGGCAATTAGTCAAACTTGGAAGCTTTCTCCCACACAATGACAACCACACACATATCTGTAGATGAGAAAGTGAATGAAGAAGAAAAAGTACCTGGCAGTTAATACAGATACTTATCTTCATCCTAAATGGTTCTTTTCTAGCAGTAGTTGCCCACTAACTGGAATATATTATCATTATTCTTAATATTGCTTAATGGATGTCTTCTTGTCAAACCATTTATCATTCATATGCAAATGATATCAAATTTTATTATTATCTTCTTTCTTAAAAAAAAAGAAAAAGAAATCTGTCTTAGAAAGAATGGCTAGGCCAAGAATATTGTTTGCAAGAACACCTATTAATTCTAAAAATAAGTTAAAATAGAGCACTGGGCACTTAAGAATTATTTATAATCAAGCCTGTGAGAACTTCATATTATTAATTTTAAAAAAAAAAAAGGAATGCTTTTAGCAGGAAAAGTTGCCTTGGTTATTTTGTTCGCATGAAAAGCAATCTGTATAAACTCATACATGTACCTTTGTCTTATTATAGGATAGAGCATGTGACTGAAATATGATCTAGGTTGTTGGTTTAATGACATGGCGTCAGTAATGGCTGCTCATTATACTAGCATCTAACGGTAATTAAACAATAGATTGAAACTGGGTATTTCTTGAATTTAACTAGAAAAATGCTGATGCTACCTATACTTGGATTTTTATATCAGGGAACTGTCATACTGCTGTTCCAACCAGCGGAGGAAGCTGGGAATGGAGCAAAAAGAATGATAAAAGATGGAGCATTAGAAGATGTAGAAGCTATATTTGCAGTTCACGTGTCCCATGAACATCCAACAGGCGTTATTGGTTCAAGGCCTGGCCCTTTGCTCGCCGGCTGCGGTTTCTTCAGAGCAGTAATTAGCGGCAAAAAGGGTCGTGCCGATAATCCGCACCACTCTGTTGACCCCATTTTAGCTGCCTCTGCTGCTATTATCAGCTTACAGGGTATTGTCTCTCGTGAAGCAAATCCACTGGACTCTCAGGTTCATCTTATATAATTTTCTCTTCCCAATTCTTCTACGTATGGCTTCTTTCTATTCCTTTTTCATTCTGATTTGTTTGATATAATTTTCTGATTGTGATATATATAGGTCGTGTCTGTTACCACAGTGGATGGAGGCAATAATCTTAACATGATACCAGACACTGTTGTGTTCGGTGGCACCTTTAGGGCTTTCTCTAACTCAAGCTTCTACCTACTTCTTCGACGCATTAAGGAGGTTCTCAGATTTTATTTTTATTTTCTTCAAAATCAAACGAAAAATCTACTATTTGATTAGCAGTTTAATGATTGAGGGTTTGTCTGTGATCACTACAAAACAGGTGATTGTGGAACAGGCAAGTGTTTTCAGATGTTCTGCAACGGTAGACTTCTTCGAGCAAGAATACACAATCTACCCACCAACAGTAAATGACAATGACATGTATGAACATGTGAAGAAGGTAGCAATTGATTTATTAGGTTCAACAAATTTCAGAGTGGTGCCGCCAATGATGGGTGCAGAGGACTTCTCATTTTACTCACAAATAGTCCCTGCAGCCTTCTATTACATAGGCATGAGGAATGAGAGTTTAGGGTCAACACACATAGGTCACTCTCCCTATTTTATGATAGATGAGGATGTTCTTCCCTTTGGAGCCGCAACTCATGCAGCTATTGCAGAAAGATACCTAATTGACATGACTAATGGGTTATAATAGAAGAATTTTGGGTTTAGTTGATTAGTAGATTTTTGAGTAGACATGTTTTAAGAGAGCAAGAGAATTTGCTGCATCATTCATGCTCATGCTCTCTTTTTCTTTGTTGTTGTACTCATGTTGGGGATTGGGGACCCAGTAGAAGGAAAGGTTTTTCCATTGCTAGTGCAAAGGATGGACGAGGGAGCGATGTGGTCCTAGATGTAGTTGTAATTTTGCAACTGTATTTCATGTTCTTCAATCAATAGTAACTGTTGAAAGCAGTTCCTCTATTTCTGTTTTGAGTGTTTGATTCAAATCCAACTTACAGTTACAATCCATTAACCAATTGGCCAGTTCCATACAAATAAAAATATAAATTTGTAAATGAATTCTATGTAAGTAAACAAGCTGTTATTTCCTTTTCTGTTAAAAGAAACTATCAAAGCTCTCTATGCTTTCCCTCAGTATCTTTTTAAAATTCTTATATCGAAATCATTCATGAGGAGGAGACTCTTCCTTTATAACATTTGAGCTTATCCAGCCTAACCCAAACGGCTGAACCATTGACACCCCAGAAAATTGGTGCAACAGTGAGTTCCACATGAGGACTCCGCATCAGTGCTAAAATGATCTAAGACTCGAGCATAAAAAAAAAATGCTACTATTTAACAAAATATTTATGCTCTGCATCCATTTTTGCATAGGACAATATATGTTGTTATTATTATTTTAAACACGCACATATTGCTTTTCGACAAAATGAAAATGGACTGGAAACTAACCTACTAAGCACACCAACTCAGATTCCAGCTTTACACTAATGTCACGTAGTTACAAGAACAAAAATGAAGAAATGGGCAGAATTTCCGTGTTCTCCACAACTATCAATTCCCTAAATTAATAGTCAATACTCACCTCTTCTCACCACATAAACATCTAGCAGCTTGTAGAGCAAAATAAGTTAGGATGATGTCGGCACCAGCTCGTCGGAGACACATCAGGGACTCCATCATAACCCTTTCCTCATCAATCATTTTGAGAACTCCACCAGCTTTGATCATGGAGTATTCACCAGACACCTGGAGACACAATATTGTAAGAAATAACATTAGAGGAAAGAGTCTGGAACAGCAAATAGGATGCAGAAGAAAATACATGAATATATTGCTTCGGCAAACAGGGAATACCATAAAAAAACAAACAGTTGTAATTTGTAAATAACATGCACCACATTTCATCTTTCAGAGTCTCCCTTCACAGTGGAAGAGTTTATACATATGCTGATTGACAAGATACTTAAATTACATGCAGCAGCTATGGTTCGTATACATAACAAGCCATCTTCTAATTGTGTACAGTTTGATATATGCAACTACACAAGGGACATGAATCAGCATCTGCTAGCAATCTAAATCTAAAATTGGATCAAACCTCCATCCTAAACTAGTTAGGGTTAGATACATAAATCATTTTCCTCTCTTTAGCTTTGCTTTGGGGACAATATGCACATGTGGTGCACAGAAGATACTAAGGCATCCTCCACAAATAGAGAATATAAATATTTTCTGCAACTGCGACATTCAACACAAATTAAATCTAAAGTATGAAGATGAACAATCATTTCTAGTAACAGAGGTTTTAAGGCTCAACAAGAGATACATATGAGATTAAAAATGAAAAAAGAAAAAAAAAACTGTAGTTGAGACTGAAAGATGAGAACAGAGAATCAGGTTACGTCAGTTGACTCTTGTGTGAAAATGGTTACCTGATATGCAGCAATGGGCAAAGCAGATTTATCTCTGAGAAGCCTTATAATATCCAAATAGGGAAGACCTGGCTTCACCTGTGATGCAAATCATGAAATGTCAATATGATAGGACCACCTGCCATTATTTAATAACCTTCAAAGAAAGCAATACAAACCAGTAGGATATCAGCTCCCTCCGACTCATCTGCACTGGCCTCAATCAGAGCCTCTCTATAATTTGCTGGGTTCATCTGATAGCTTTCGTGACAGGCAAAACCAATATGTGACAGTGGGCATCAGAAACACTTGCCCCAAATTTTATCATCAATTTATTATTTTTAAATAAAATACATACGTCTTTTTGTCTCCAAATCGTGGATTTGAGTCCAGTGCTTCTCGGAATGGACCATAAAATGAACTAGCATACCTGGATTGACATAAAAAAAAAATGACATTGTGTCTCACATGTGTGGCAAACAGAACTGAAAAGTTATCACTTCTTCTCAAAAATTTATTTATTTTTTTATTACAAAAGTTGACATAAAAGCCAGACATAGAGGTGGATCTCAGCATTCATGGGATAAGACAACTCACAGTGTCAATTATTAATACATAGCAACGGTAACTACTAATACCCCAGTGATGGGATATGGAACTAGGGCTGCAAACAAGCCAAGCCACTTGTTAGCTGCTCTAGGCTTGGCTTGGTAAAAGCTCGCTCGAACTCGTTCAGTAAGCTTATCGAGCCGAGCTATCGAGCTCATTTAATAAACAAGCCGAGCTCGAGCTTGGATCATTAGCTTCCGATTTATCAAGCTGAGCTCTCGAGCTAGACTTATCAAGCCGAGCCAAGCTCACGAGCTAGCTTAATAAGCGAAAATCAATTAAAATTCATATTAAAACAACACTGTTTTGGTTAATAGATTTCGAGCTCGAGCTCGGCTCATTTATGGTTATTAAGTCAAGCTCGAGCTTGGCTATTTTGAGCTCGAACTCAAGTATATCGTTATCGAGCTGAGCTCGAGCTCACCAAAGCTCGGCTCAGCTCGTTTACAACCCTATATGGAACCAGTGCATCAGCATGACATAGAAATATACTAGCTTAATATATAATGTTTGCAGAGAAATGATATTCCAATTACTTTGCTGTATAGGACATGATAGAAACATGCTGAAAGCCTTCAGCATCAAGTGCTAACCGAATTGCTCCAACACGGCCATCCATCATATCACTTGGACTAACAACATCTGCCCCAGCTCGGGCCTGTTCATAGAAGTTACAGCACAAACAATGCAAAAACAGCTCAAGTCATAGAGGCAATAAATTCATCATATATGTACCACTGGGCTAATATGCAAAATTGGATGATATGACCTCCAACAGGGATTCGAGCCATCAATGACCTACCAGATCTCAGGAGTAAAGGGCAACGCAAAGCATTTAGAAGACCATACTAGTCAAACTTATATTAGGTTTTCAATTCAGAGGTAAAGTAGACTTTTGAGCACTTGGATCATCAAAACCGAATGGTACCATCATATATCAGAAAACCTCAAGCAAGCCACTGAGAACTTCAGAACTCCTAAATAAATAATTGATATTAAATGAGACTGGATTCTAATGCATAAATCTGACTGCAATTACCTGAGAAACAGCTTGTTTACATAGTTGATGCACTGTCTCGTCGTTCATTATAACTCCTACCAGGTATCACAGACAGTAATGGGTAACTCAGAGTCCACACCCATGAAAAGTTGTTTCTTTAGAGAATCAAGATGTGAATCACGACTTGGATGCTTTGTGCATAATGATGTTAGAAAAATATACTCAAACATGAATCACCGAATATATTTTGATAATTCTAATTAAGTTACATAATTCAAGAAGAAAAGAAGTACAACCAGAGTATAGTGATTTTTTTTTTCTGATTCCAATTCCAACAACTGAATGAGATTATATATGGTTAAATGATGGCCAAGCTATCAATTTCACCCCCAACTTTTCGAGTAGTTGCAATTTCACCCAAAATCGACCTTTGTACTCTAGGCACCCAGAACTTATCAACCTAACATTCAAAGATCTGGAAATTATGGCTTCTTTATGTGGCTGCAGCTCTAGTAAAGAAGCTTATCTTATGCAAAACAACTTCAAATTACAATTAGACAGTAGCTGGTTAATTTCTTGCATGGTTTAAAAAGTAAAGGCATCTTAAATTTATAATAATCATGTCAGCCAGGATTATTTGCTATTAAGACATTAATATACGAGTATCTATATCCTAGAAGTGCAGATATCTGAACCATAAGAGTACCCAGGCACAAACATATAAGTAAGAAGACAATCACAATTCTCAAATAAGATGCTGCTGTCATATGTTCCTATTAATCCATACTGACATTCCAAATATATCTTACCATCTTCTCTGACAATACCATCATGT
This sequence comes from Jatropha multifida, assembly GCA_948099535.1. NCBI lineage: Eukaryota > Viridiplantae > Streptophyta > Magnoliopsida > Malpighiales > Euphorbiaceae > Jatropha > Jatropha multifida. The sequence continues at coordinate 24,879 of CANUEX010115617.1, read as the reverse complement.
CCATCGGAGGAATAAGGATCCAGAGCAACATCAGTGTAAATGACCTAAGCAAGATGGAATAGAGAAAAGCATCACATCCACAAATAATGACAAACACCCAAAAGTTCAATTGATTTTATAAGATATAAAATTGAAAGATTGAATACTTTAACCTACAAGATCAGGATATTTGTCCTTCAGCAGCCGTATTGCCCGAGGTACTAGACCATTATCATTGTATGCCTCATCTCCTGTGGGACTCTAGTATGGACGAACCAATCAAATTGCATAATTGAACAAAATAGAGGAGAAAATCTACGAGTGCTACAAAACAGATACTGACAACCATAAGGAAAAGGATTACCTTCAGTCCATCTGGAACTTTGGGAAACAGCACAATGCTATTCACACCAACATCCCGAGCCTTTGCTACCTGTACCAGACACAGTTACATTAAAACTGCTCTGCAATTCAGTAAATATAGTATTTTTGTGATTTATTTTCAGTATGATTCCAAAATTATTAAGACCATAATTTAAACTTCAAGAAAGTCTTTTTACCCTTTAATTGAAGATAGTAATACTTCATTTTTAACTTGTTTCTTTTCTTTGGTGAAGATTTGAATTCATGATGTCAATTGCTAAACAGCAGCCATTTTTATTGGAACATAAAGCACTGGAAAGATCCTTAAGCTAATCCCATGTACAAAATGTAGTTCTTCAGAATCAATGCTTCTATTGAGAAAAAGTTGCAATTTTTATTTATTTAAGCTGAGAATGAAACAGAAAATTAAGCAGGAATGGATTACCTCTTCAACAAGTCCATGTCTCCATCCAAGCCTATAACATCCAGGCATTGCTCCAATAGGTGTGTCCTCAGCACCTGTAAATCCCAAAAACTATGAAATGCAAACTAATATAGGCACACATCCATAGAAAAGGAGGATATTTTTAATGAAGCATGAACAGAATGCAAACAGATATCCACACAAATGCCAACCTTCATGAATAAACAATGGATAAACAAAATTTGCAGGCGATATATTAGTTTCCTGGAATGATGCTCTCATTGCAGGTGACTTGCGATTACGACGAGGACGCCTGCTAAGTGGCTGGTACAAACAAACAAGTATAGATAACCAAGTTCACTAGCAAAATTCAAAAAACAATAAGTCTCAAAAGTAATCTTCATTAAAAGATAATAACCATCGGAAACTATTAATAGAACCTTGACACTTGTGCAAGTTAATTTACCATGGCTCAGAGGGAAATTGCCAAAGCAGATTACATTTAAGGATACGTCCCATAAAGCCATAATGCAATGTAATAGAATTAATCAAATGCCTTTCTAACAATGTATATACATCAGGAATACATCTGACTATAATACATTACAGTGCCTTACTGCTTAGCAAACGGAGCCCAAGGGAAAATTCTAAGTAAAATAGGGTAAACCCCGACTATAAATTACTCAATCAAGCAAATGAAGCACAAACTGAATTTTCTATAACTCACAAGTGAAGGAACCACAGGGGTTCCAGCTGGTGCAGCAGCCTTAGGCGGCACAGGAGGTGCCTCCGGCACATTTCCCGCCACAACAGCGGCTTCGCATTCTGCATCGCTCAGTCCCAACTTCTTCATAGGCCCATCCTGCTTTTCACTCGCCCTCGCGATCAAAACACGCTTGGGACACACATTGACCGACGGTGTTTTAACACAATTGAACCTGAAATTGTTAACATTTGGCTTTAAACCGACGTAGTTTTTGCAATCTAAACCTTTTACCGCAACAGTAGAGGGAGCATTGAAGATTGTCGAAGCCATAACTCTAATCTCTAAAATTGCCTGAATCAAACAAAATCAACAGCATCAACAAACAGATAATCAGAAATTAGATGAACTTCCGCTTAGGTTATGATATATATAAGATCGTTAAAAATTTTCGCGGGAAATTTGAGGAAAATACAGGAAGTGAAGGTGGGGGAAATGATACCTCGGCTAGGAGAGAGGGAGGGACTATAGAGAGAGAATCTTATCTGATTGGGATAGAGAGGGAAGCCAATGAGAAGAGGGATTTATGTTGGAGATAGGTGAGGACGTTGACAAAGGATTGTCGCTGCCCAGTCTTGATAAGGACAATTCGATTTGGGTCTGGTTCTAATTAGCGTCTTGGTCAAACGGGGTTCGTATTGTGTGACATAAGGTCCATTTCTCCGGCGAGAAAGTTTGGTGAAGCCAGTCGCCTAATTAAATATTTTCATTTTTTAAGAACCAATTTTCCTTTTTGAGTTCAAAAGATTAATTTTTTGTTTTTTTTTAATAAATTTATTATAACGTTAAACAGATAAAGGGTTGTTTTTTTAACCAGCTTAACCCACGTGTATGACATAGAAACAGGACAAATAGCTTGCACACCTACAGGAAAAAAAAAATTAAAAGAATACAAAAAATAGCAATAGCATATACTTAATAATTTTCTTTTCAATTTTTATAATAATCTTATTTTTCAAGTTAGATGTTAATCCTCGTCTTTTCTTTCTTTGTTTTAAATAAAATTAGAAAATGTCACTGCTAGACTTCGAGCACAGGAATGAAAGGCAGAAAATTACTGAGCTGCTTACTTGCTTAACACTGGGATTCAGTTCTCCCGAAAAGGCAAAAAAACATCAGGATTTAGCTGGGATAGGAGTTGCAGTTTTGAACTCCTCGTTTGGCATCTGGCTATTATTTTATTGGGCCTAGGCCCAACATTAGTTGGTCAATTGCTAAAAGGTGGATTTGGATAAGTTACCCAATTTTTATATTGGACCTTAAACCCACATCAGTTGGGCTTGAGTTACCAAATAATATCTTGTTGGACAATTTAACAAATATCAGGTTTCAAATTTAACTAAATGTCATAAAAGAATACTTAATAGGATAATAAGAAATTTGGTCAAAATAAATATAATAATACCCAAACTAACCTTATAAGAGAAACGGCCCCTAAACTAAAACTAATTGCCTATGTTTCAAAACAATCCTCTAACAGAGTAATCTTCCACCTCTGATGAGTGCGCCGAAAAGAAAGTCCAAACATAATGAACCCTACAACAAACCGTCACCTCTGAAAGATCAGAGGAAAAGAAAATAGAAAAATTAGGTATACATATGAAATAATTTTATGATTTTATTTCCATAATCGAAGAAACAAACAATCAAAAACTAAATTTTATGATTTAACGGTAAATACAGTATATATATAGGTTTTTCGGGTTCAAACAGTAAAGATGGTATATGTGTATATATATATTAGGGGAGGGCTGCCTTGCTGTATAGCTTACAAATATTATTATCGTCCATTGGGCTTCCCATAAATAAAAAGAAAACAGTGACCTCTTAAAAAAAAAACAAAAACCTCTAACTTTACAGATAAATTTTGCCCAAGATACAGAGATGTTTTTTTATTTTTTTTTACTGAATTATAAACGTTGAACATAAATAAGTTTATTTCTTATTATTTGAATGAATAAATTGGACGTACAACCCCATAGTTCACTTTTATTTATTTAATCGCTTGTTGATATAGCAAACTCAAATCACACATTATTTAAGATATGGTATGTATTAATTTTAGGAAATAATATTGAAATATAATGGATTCGAGCTGAGTGATAACATTAACTTAATGAAGAAGAAAAGAAAATGACATAAAAAAAGAAGAACAAGAGTACAAGACCATCATCATTCCATGATACAGAATTAAATGACATATCAATGTCAATAAATATTCTCTTAGAGAGATGACAATGAAAGATTTAGACGATGAAGAAAGAGGGCCAAAAAATCTTGGATGAAAATTGAAGTGTTTATCCCAAAGAAGAACAGATACATCTCGAATGGCCATTTATGGAAGCTCTGTTGGCCTGGTTCTACGAACACAACCTTCACTTTTAACCTAGTACAAAAATAATGATACCAACAAAGAAAGAAGAGAGGGGACCTAATAACTAAAATTATGTGATCGATCGAGTTGATTTGATTCTCGTGGGACCAAAATCAAAAGCCAAGATTTTGTACAAAATCGTGGGTTTCCACGCATGAAATTCTTGATAATCATCACAATCATACACAATTTAAACCAATGACTCTTTCTTTTTATTTGCCTTTTGTTTCCTCCTTTTTCTTTCTTTCTTTCTTTCTTTTTTCTGGGTTGTTCATGGAAATTACTTTCATTTGTCAAGCTAAAGGATTTTATATTTTCCTTTACCATATATACAAAATTTATATTTCTTTTATTTAGCTTGGTAGTTACATGATTTTATGTGTCAACTTTCATTTTATGATTTCAGTTTGGTAGTTTGGTATTAAATCTGTTATACAGTTTATATTTTAGATGTGGTTAAAGATTAAACATCAGTATTGTGACTAATAACTGACTCCAACTAATTTAGAATTAAAATCTAATTGTAGTTGTTGTAATTTCGTTTTTCTTGTTTTCCTATTGATGGTTTGATATTATTTGGATTCTTGAAGATTTGGTTTGTCTTTATCTCTGCCATGCACGCTATGGGAAAATTGAGAAAATTTGAAGTAATGCTATTCATGCATACGTGGGATCAATCAACCAACTCTTACATAAGCTCTTTTCGTCCCGAAATTCTTGTCCTATTTTTTTTTTCACAAGTCTTAAATTCCATTTTACAGTTGAATAACATTTAAAATTTTTATGGATACTAAGATAAGAAAAAATCAAGCTATATTAACTAAATTCTCTTAATATTGCATGAATCTCGTATCTTTTAATGTATATAAGAAATATATTTTCTTGAAGCTACAATGTATTTGGACAATAACTCAAGCCTACACAGCTACGTAAATTGCTTTTTCTATATAGTTTTTGGTTAATTTGGATTTAATGTCACTTTATTTGATTCGATCGGTTTCACAATTTTATTAGGATAACCTATTTAATGTTGATCATATATAGCAATTTTCCATACCCATAACTTATAATGAAAAATAGTGTTTGATCAACCTCTAATTAACTAAATTATAATGCTAACATCGAACAATATGCTTGTACCTCTCTTTTCTCTCTAGTTTTTTTAACACTAATTTTAGTTTGAAGTTACCGCTATTTATTAGCGGTAGCTCTTATCTCCTTTTTTCGCTTTTAATCTTTTTTTGTTTCAGTTAACTCAGATATGTTTTTTCTATAACAGATTTATCTTTTTTGTTTTGCTATTGGTGGCTGTTAGTTGTCTCCATATTTGAAGTCTTTTTTGTCTCTTCTTTGTGAGGTTAGTCATTTCTTTATGAGGATTTATTAGTAAATAAAACTATGATATTTAATTTTATTTGGTTGGAGATATTAGATCTTAATTTGCAGGTGTAAATCTTTTATTGATGGAGCCTGATAGTGCAGTCTGTTCTTCCATAAATATTATTGACGCATGGCAGCAGAAACTTATCTGTAATCGTCATATGTTGCAAATTATTAAAAAATAATCCAGTTATAGAATATTTAGAGGAATTATTATTTTGACATCCAATCAATTAACAGACTTGTAGTTACTATGAACATTTATTTCTTTTATCAAGATCAACTCCAAACGAATATTTCTAATATTATACTTCTTAGTTTTAATTTCATTATTATTCAAAAAGATATGAATTATATGTCTGGTCTATATCTTTATTTGTAATTCTTGATATTATTATTAATGAATTACAACTTAAAAAAAATAAATTATAATGTACTAGCAGTATTTGTTTTAGAATAATTATACAATTTTCTGTTAAAAATAATTGTCTTTTACGTTTCTCAGGAAAAAAAAATTCTTTACGAATCTTTTATTTTCTTCTTTTTATCATTTCTTTTGTTTAATGATTAGAGTATTTTTAATTAATTTTTATATTTATTGAATTATATTGTATATTTAACTGCCGGAGAATAGTTTCCACGACAACTATGTAAGCTGCTTGTCATTGAGCCATGCATGAGAGAACTTCACGTAGACTAAAACTAGTAGTTAGTTAACAGCTAAAACAACTGATAACCACAAAACTAGCTAATTTTACCAAACAGATCCTAATTATTATGCTATTAGCGGTCTATATGTAACTCTACCTTGCTTATATATGAAGGAGGTAGTTTTAATATACTCTAAATTATCATTACAATTATACTAATTTAGGCTTATTCGGTAAAATTAGTTGTTAGTTACTTAAATGCTACGTTGCATATCACTATAAATGATACATTAGTAGTTTAATCTTATTTACCTCGGTGAAATGGAAAACTTTCTAAGATGTCACACATTCTGGGATTTCTGTCAAGCGAGCACACTTAACTTTGGAGTTCTTTCAACTCTACAGTCATTCCATCAAAATGCGCCTCTAATAATTAATTTCTCCCTTTTCGATATATGATTTGATTTATTCATATATCTCGCATTTCATTACCCTAACTAACCTGTCATCCTAGAAACTCGCCACGAACTTTTGCTCTACCCGTTTTCTTAGAATCGCATTGCCCGATCAGAATATCACAAAAACGCTAAACATGACAAGAAAATTATTATGGAATATATATATCCTATCCAACCATGAAATGACTGAATTTTTTTTTTGGAAAGAAATGAAACGGAAGAGTTTTTAATTTGAATAGGAGATAAATTTTAGATCAGTCAAGTATGATGATAAATTTTAAATGAACGCAATTGCAAGGAACAGAGCAATTAATGTCCAAGTGGTCCAAACAGAAATTGTGAAAGGGGCTGGCCCTATAATATCACAGACAAGATCATCAACGGGCACGAATGTGCCCTTAAAACCGTCCAGTTAACATTCTTAGTAAGACCAACATTATATGAAAAAGGACCCCATAGAAATTAATCTTGATTGTGGAGGGAACATATCCTGTCCTTAAACTAATTGGTTTGTCACCCGCAGTATCTTCATTCATCATACCTATCTTGCTATACAAAACCACAATTTTGTACAATAAGGAGATTTTGATTTGATTGTGGGTCTCTCAACACAAAATTTTAATCCTTTTCTTTTAGTTAACATTAGTTAGTTCAATTACACACTAATCACATTCAATAATTAATTATGTATAAACACCTTCCATACCCCATTGTCTTAGCATTTGGATTTATTCAACCAATTTACTAATAAAGTAATAACTATCTTGATCGTAAGAAACGCCGACAACATTAAGCCATTATTTATAGGGTCGGTTCGGTAAAATTAAATCTTTTAGTAGTTATTAGCTATTTTAGTAACGTTTAGCTGTATGAATAGTTATATTTTCTCCGTTCCGTAGTATTTGTCACATTTGAAAAAATAGGTTGTTTCAAAATACTTTATCACATCCGTGGTTTCAACAAGTAATAAATATTTTTTTCATATTTACCCTTTACATAGGACCATTAATTATTACTTCAATTTACCTAATAGTTTATTATAATATAGATAAATTTAATAATTTTTTAATAAAAGTGATATCTCAAACCGACAAATAATATAGAATAAAATTAATAATTATTTAAATAAATTTTTTATAAAATGCTAAAAATTAAATGTTGGATTCAGTTTACATTTAATTGCAAACATTAAATTTGAATTATTGTAATTAGAAAACATTCCACAAGTGTGTAAGGAAGAGCTTTGATGAAGTCCATAAATTCCAATAATAAATGGTAAAAGGTGGGCCAAGATTGAGGAAATTTCTTCCATCTAATAACCTAATTTAAAAGCAATAAAAATTGTGAAGAAGACAGAAAAAATTGGGTGGGGTCAGAGAAATCTGAATGGATTCGATCGGTCAATAAAATCCTGATTTTTAGTGGAGAAAAAGGACCCTACTTTGCTCCCAAGTCAAAATAACTAAAAACAGCATTAACTATATCCACAATCTAAGAAACAAAGAAAACATCAAAAGAGTGAAAGTAAGAAGAAATGGCAACAAACACGGTTTCCTTTTAGTATGAAAAAAAAGAAAAAGAACGAAAGAGAGATGTTTAGATTTGAAAAAAGATTTTTCTGTTTTAGTAACAGATTTCATTAATTGTTTTATTTTTTGAAGTATGAAAGATCAATAGAGCTTTGATAAAGAATTATGGAAATATAATATTAAATTTGGATTATTATACGTACTAAATCATGAAAAACAGTATTTTCTGAAAGATTTTCATATTTTCTATTTTCGATTTATATTTAAATTGTCATTCAATTATTATATTCAAAACCAATCATCAACGGCCTATGAAAATTTTTTCGCATGAAAGCATTTCTAAACTAAGCTAAACAATAACTGAAAGGTAAAAGGGCGAAAATTACTTTATTTTCAAAGATATCAAAATCTACTTTATTGTATATGTTAGGGTGACAAAATCTACTTTTATCTTTTACTGTGTTCACTGTTCTAGTAAAGGTCCCAGACAAATGTAAATCATAGATATTCGTTTATAGCTTTTAGGAGCCATTCTTTTTGTAAAAAAATAATTTGAAAATTTTAAATAAAAAGATAACTCTGAGGATTTTTTTTTTGTCATTTTAAAGAGCATAAGCCAGTAATAAACTGAAAGAATTATTCAGTTAAAAAAAATCCAAATACCAAGGAAAAAGAATATAAAAATACCCGAAGCAAAATCATTACGGATGACAGCGACGTGATCTGACGGTTCATGTGAACCCACGTCAGTTCTACTGGTGTCTGTTTAGAAACAGATGAGTGAGCAACACGTGGAGACAATAGCAGCCGGGCCCAACACAAGTGTAAAAGGAAATACTAATTCAGAAAAAATGGAGCGATAAAAGGGACAAATTCGAAGATGGAAGGAGATTTTAGAGCAGAAGGGAATGGGCCCCGCAAAAGATTGCGTTTGAAATGGGCCCACAAGAAAGATATTTTCATTTTTTTGATGTATTTCTATTTTTTTCAAAAATAAAAAGTGGGTCCCTTTTAATTTCTTTGATGTCGCCTTCACTATTATTACAAGAGAAGAGAGAGCGATTCCTTCTCTCTACAAATTCTATACCCAAAAAATGTGGTCCCGGATTTATCCTCATCCTTTTCAGTACTCAAAATCTTAAGTATGATGTTGGGCTCTCACTGTGTTAGTCTATTTGCTCTAGAAAGATTACTCTTTTTTTTTTTTTTTAATTTTACTTTTTTGACCGGGAAACCGGAATCCTATTTTATTAGAGTTTATTTCATATTACTATTTGAATTGTTATTGAGAAAATATTGTATAAAAAATATTAATTAATTTAAAGCTCACTAACATTTGACTTTGAAGTGAATTTTAACATTTTTCATTCATAAAAACTTGGCCCAAGTCACAAACTTTTTTTAGTGTCATTTTAAAATGATTTTTATATAATGGGACCTTAGATTTTTAATCTGGTTGCAATTGTATACTAAAGTAAATTAGAGATCAAACAATAAATTTCCATGAATAAATATTTTGGCCATTGAACTTTAATAATTTTTTTAATTGATCCCTTTTCTCGAAACATTTACTTAGTGTGCATCCAAATTTCGTGCGTGTTGCCCATTCGCCCTTTTTGCAAAACTTTGATAGAGTGTACAGTAGCATTATAGAAGGAGCGCGTTAAACATTAAGTTTTTGTTACTATCAAAACGGCGCATATTATTGATTGTTTGTTTGCCCTAAAATGACAACACGGACTCGTTTCAGTTACAAAACTCAGCCACCTTCACTATGAAAATGATTTTTTTTTCATAGAAAATCAACCCTAAATAGCTTAAGTTATGGCAAATAAAAATAGCTCCAATCTTTTTAGCCATGGTAGACCCAACCAGTCGAACGAGAGCTAAAATAGCTCTGAAGAACTTGCATGGTGGCGGGGCAAGTGTTGTTGCCATTGTCAGGCCACTTCTAGATAATAGCACGATCGTAGGTGACTTTGGTGCACAGGCTAGCAAGTGATTTCATCACATCAAGTGATATCGGCACCGGAAGACACTAGGCACCATCATGCACAAATCATCCATCACCATTATTTTGTTTGGCAACACAGAAAAGTGAAAGAAAATTTGGCAAGAAAGGTAGAGAAAGGAGAGTGGGAAAGGCGAGACAGAGAGAGATAATGTTGTCTCGTGATGATTAGAGCAAATAAACAGTGACGAAACGACGGTGTTTTGAATTATAACGGAGCACTAACGCTAGATGCGCTCTATTTGTGAGCTGATACCACGCTATGTCAAAGTTTCGCCAAAAGGAGCAAGTGGACAACACACACTAAGTTGGGATGTACAATAAATAAATGTTCCAAAAAGGGGATCAATAAAAAAAATTGCTAAAATTCGGGAGCAAAAATATGTATTTAGCCAAATAAATTTAGATATCGTGAAGTTACAATTTTAGTTAAAATGATATAAAAATAATCCCTTTGGCTGAACTTAGGTTAAATAAATTCATTCTGACTTAATTGGTTGATTGAATCCTCAATGAAGGGTCTGAGTTAAATATGATCTAGTAAAGAAATTCAAAGGATCCGAAAAGAGAAACCATGCATGTAGAAGCTCAATAATTTTCCTACATAAGTAACACATAATTCTTTCTTCCCCTTCTTCTTCAATAGAAAACGATCAATGCCAAACTTATTGTATTTGCATCCTAAAGATTGATTCACTTCTAAAATCAAAACCCCAATCTTGATTTCCTTATTTATTGTACAATACTTGAGTCATAGCACTTGTTTCCCTTTTAATTGGAACAATGCACTTTGTATTTAAATAAGCTTAGGTATTAGGTTAAATTAGCCCAAACTCAACAGTTTGACTAGTATTATATTATTTTAAGCAAAGCTTTAATCTTGATTTGCTTTTAGGATCAATCAATTTAAGGTACTCTAATTTATTATTTAGACTCTTATTTGCTATTAGGAGGTAATTATAAATAGGTCACTAACGTCAGAGTACAAGTCGTTTTAAAATAAAATTAGTAAGTCGATAAATACAAAAAATTTTCTAGTTTAGGTCTACAAATATTTACGGAAAAACATTTTTAGCATACTTTGTGTCCTATACAGCCAAAATGCAAATGAGATGAAAAGGACTATAATGCCCTTGAATACTTTTAGTTGTTTCGACGTTACCAGTGCCATGTTAAAAATGTAATTAGGAACGTAAACAGGTTATGTCATGCACAACGTCTGCCGTTTAGCAAAACTCAAACTTTTATCCTACTAAACAATTATGTTATCTTACTTTTAAAAACAATGTTTTCCAAAAAAAATAGTGAAAATACCAAAAAGTTCTAAAAGTGAATTAATATGCTCTGTAAAATATTGTTATAATAAAATAAAAGCAACAACCAATTTGATGGAAAACATTGTACTGTTGTTTTTTCTTTTTTCTTTTTTAATTTTTGTTGTGATGAAATTAGAGAAGGAATATTTTATAGTTGGTCAATCTGTCAATGCATTTACAGCGTTGCACGAAGCAGTGATGGACATTGGATTTGATACCTGATGACTGTTCGGCCACTTTAAGAATGATATAAGCAATGGTGTCACAGTTACCGTTATCTGATGTGGCCTTTTCTTTTTTATCAGAACAAGTTTAATAAAACAACTGATTTTTCTATTTTTGGATTTTTTTTTTATATTTCTTAATAACTCCTTTTCTTTTGAACCGACATATATTCATATATTTAATTCATTTACGAATATTTTTGTTTTACTTATATAAAAAATCCACTTAAGATCAACGCAGCGATTAAGATTTTGTAAGAAAAACTCAAAAACAATTTATTGTTAAAATTATTTTTCAAGGGAAATTAGTTAATTCATGTAAAATTAAAATTAATTATAAAACTATAAATTATTTAGAATTATATAAATGTCATATTTAAAAATTTGTTATCAAATATAAAAAAATATAAATTATGATAATCGTAAATAAATTATAACTGACAGTAGACAGTGACTTGTGATTGTTGGTGGTAATTAGTAAAAGATGGTGACTTGTGATTGTTAGCAGTGATTGGTAATTCCTAATTATTGATTGTGATGATGACCGATGATTAATAAACTACTATTATATATTTATAAAGTTAAAATAAATTGGTAATGTTCGAAAAATATTTTCCATGCATAAGAGAAATTCATTTTCTTTTTTTTTAATTATTCAATTTAGTATTAATAGTAAAAGGATCCACCATTGATCAGGTTTGTTTGACATCTTAACTGATTTAATACAACATAAATATTGATCTATAAGTAATATCTTAAAATTAATTATTTATTATGAGATATCACATCTTAGTTAGTTACTATTCGTTAGTTGGAACCATATTGCTTTAATTTAATACAACCAAAGACTTAATTAAACGAAGAGTAATTTTCAATCAAATATTTAAAGAGGAAACAAAATCTAATAATAAATTAAAGACTTAATCACCAAAAAAAGCCTGAACTTATAAGTTGTTTTTTAAATTTGGTCAATACTTTTAATTTTATCAATCAATAATTTATATTTATTATTTCTTATTAATTGTAGCCTCTATTTAAAATCTGTTAATGTTCGCTGATATATCTGTTAGTAGGATCCATTAAATAATTTAATTAGTGAGTTATAAATAAACTAAACCACTTTTTTTTTTAATTTTTTGTCCAATTTCTTATATATCCAATCCAACCAAAATCAACTCTTTTACACTATCGTGACTAATGGGAACAAATTAAGATCTTCTCTCGATTTTCCTTAGCAATCAAACAAAACCCAAAGCAAGAAAAAAGAAAGAAAGAAAGAGAGAGAGAGAAAAATATGAGTGGTTGTACCAACACGGTAGAGAGAATCTAGGGAGAGATCATGGCAGGAAAAAAACATAAAAACCATCACAATAACATTTCATTTCTCTCTCTCTCTTCCTCTTTCTCTCTGCGAGAAAAGAAAAAAGAAAGAAAGCTGTTCTGTAAAATAATAATATCATCTTCTATTTGCTTAGGATCTCACCTACTTAATAAAAACCCACGGATATAACTGACATAGACATACCTTCTTAACTCTCTTTTCTGCTCTCTCTTCCTCTTTGACCATCTATCTTTATATATAAAAGGGTTCTTGGTTGTGTGGTGATATAAAGAATTAATAGATAGAAGGAAAAGAAGAAGAGGAGGCAAGAATTGAATATAATTTGAGTTTTTAGTACCATTTTCTTGATAAATGGAGAAGAAACCGTCAGATATTGATGAAGATATTGAAAATCAAGAAGAAGAACGGCAGCAACAACATTTTCATGTGTTGGCTGTGGATGATAGTGTTCTTGATAGGAAGCTTTTAGAAAAATTGCTTAGAGTTTCTTCTTACCAAGGTAATTTATTCTTCTATCTATTATTAATTCCACATAAAATGTTTAATTTGAATATCCAGTTCTTTTACTTTCTTGTTCTTAGAATCTTTATTACTGTTATGATTTGTTAGGTATAAATGGTATCGAGGTACAATGTTTGCGCACAATACTGCATCAAGTCTTTTGTGTTCTTTGTGTGTGTGTATATATATATATATGTTTCTTTTTCTTTCTTGATGTTGTTTCCACTTATATATGTATATGCAGTAACTTGTGTGGACTCCGGAAATAAGGCATTGGAATATCTGGGGTTGCTGGATAACCTGGAAAATCCATCTACTGATTCTTCCTCCTCCCAATCAACTCAACAAGAGGTGATTTCTCTCTCAACTCTTTCTGTCTCTTCACCTTTTCTTCTTTGGAATAGGAAATTTTCCAGGAAAATAATATACATACAGTCAAAACCTCCATACAATTTAGCCAAGAAAAAAGAAAAAACAAATCAGTACATGTACATGTTATCAAAGTGCTAGTCATTTATTTATTTGAATGTATAATTATGAAAATGAGAAATAGATAGTGTTTTTCTGTGAAGTAAAGTCCGCAACTGTTTCTTTCACATTTGTGTGTGTTGAAACAATTCTTGGGAAATATGTATAATATAAATGCAAAGGTATTAATTAGATAAAATTCATTAATCTGTGGTGATGGACCACAATTTCCATTATTAATCTATAAGAGATTGTACGATGAATCCTAGATTAATGGAGAAAGGTACTGTTAATTAACTTACAAAATCAAAATACTAATATAGGATTCTATATATTAAAGAAAAAAAGGCACATTTATGTATTAATCATAATGTCACCCTTTAATCCTGCATATTTCACTTTGTCTTGCAAAATATCAACATGAGCTACATCAAAGATTCAGCATGGACCACATTTCTTCAATCAACAATGTCTTTTACACAATTTTTTCTTATCAATAATTAATTATGGTCAAGTGTTCGATTTTACTGAATTGGTCTTTTTGGTTGAATGCATAAAATAAATTCACTGAGTAACAAATGAAATTATTTTCTGTTTTTCAAAATTATTGGTTTCTTTTGTGATGCACCAAAATACATCCACCTTTTAGGGTAATGCAATTGAAGGTGAAGTAAGATACAATCCAAAGTTGCTTGTTTCCTATTGCTCCCTCTTTTTCCTACTTTTATTGTCTTTTATTCGAGTTATCCACTTCACATATAATCTTGATATAGAAGCTGAGGATCTCTTTTTTCTTTTTCCACTTCATATTTTTATGGTCTTTTCCTCTTTGAGTAACTAACATGCCTATGCAATGCACTGCTTTTACCCTCTCCAATAGGCAATGAGGAGATGTAAAAATTCTAAAACAAATTTAATTATGACATTTTATTTATATATATTTTAATTGAAATGATAGGGGATGAAGGTCAATTTGATCATGACAGACTATTGCATGCCTGGGATGAGTGGTTATGACTTGCTAAAAAGGGTCAAGGTAAGTTATCATTACCTCTTTAATTCCCTTCATATCTCCTTTTTCTATTGTGAAGCTGTAGTTTTAATCCTTTTTTCACATGCACTACGGATCATATAGTGCAAGACTGATTATATTACCATATTTAAAAAGGTTGCAGATGAGCTTTTTTAATAAATGCTCTTCATCTTCATCTTCTTTTTCACTCTTCAGGGTTCTTCTTGGAAAGATGTCCCAGTTGTTGTTATGTCATCAGAAAATATACCTTCTAGAATCAGCATGTAAGTGTCTTTGTACTTCCTCATCTTCTGTTGCTCCTTTTTGAATCAAGAATAAGAACATGGTGCCTCATATTTATTATTTACGACTTATTTTGAAATTAATACAAATTAATTTTATATGTTTTATAATAAAAATTTTAAAATAATTATTTAATAACTATTTTCTAAAAGACCTAACTCTCAAATGTCAAAATCGAGCATTTGTCATGTAGTATAGAAAGTTAAAGATTCAAACCCTAATCTCGTATTTGAAAATGTTTCAATATATTATCCATTTATTAGGTGCTTGGAAGGAGGAGCTGACGAATTCTTGTTGAAGCCTCTTCAACTGTCAGATATGGAGAAACTGCAGCCTCATCTTCTAAAGTCCCTTGACCAATCTTGTAAAGAAGCAATTGATGAAAAAAATGGAATTGAAATGGAAAAGAATAAGAGCAGCAATAACAATAATAATAGCAAGAGGAAGGCAATGTCTGAATCTGATGAGCCCCCGGAGAGAAGACCTAAAATGGGACTTGCTGTTGTACAGATTTAGCTATAACTAGCTACCTATCATTTATAATATTACATAGTTTTTCTAACTATATACATGCCTTTATATAATCTTGGGTGTGAGATTTTTCAAAGAGTGAAATAGGAGATTAACCAGTTTCTATATATGTTCCTATAGCATCACATGAATTTCATAAATTCCACAGTTTCTTCTTTCATGGAAAATTCTTTAATTTTGTTAAGAATGTGAAAAATTCCATAGCAACTCATTTCTTTTGGTTAAAAATTAATTTAATAAGAATATGAAAAACTTCAATTGATTCTTGATCTCATCCATTCCATTTCATATCATGGATTTGGATTCTTTATCTCTCTGTGTCTTAAATAATGGGAAGAGATAAGATAAAACTACGTACATATTGAAATGGGACAATTTCTTTATTTTCATGTCACAATATTTTGAGATAGAATTGAAATTTATATAATTTCAACCTCGTTCCAATTAAAGCACACCCCTAACATTATAATCCGACAATATTTTATCAATTGATTTTAGCTTAATTTGTATTTTATTTTAAGTTCATAAAAGGCTTAATAACTACTATTTTCCGTCCACAAATCGTAAGTCATTTTAGACTAATTTTTTGGCCCACAAATATTTATCGCTATGTGAATATTAAGAAGTAATTAATCTTTTTTTTAATTTTATCCTTTTATATATTTAACATATCAACTATTTCTATGATTTTCTAAAACTGTATTTAGTCAAATTAATGATGTGAAATAAGAAGTAATTTAATAAAAAATTAATGAGATTAATTGTTTACTTAATCATCATTTAAAATGAAGTTTAGCTTCGAATATACTCATCATTTTTTTTTTTGAATTGTAGCTCTTGCATATCATCATCAAAAACAAACGGAGAAGGCAAAAATTCTCTGTCGCAACAAAAGGGGAAAAAATGTTTGCAAATAGAAGGAAAAAATTGTTGCTAAAGCCTTTTTTTTTTTTATTTGCTTGTTTGGATGTTATGTTATATCGTAGAAGTGGTATGACTTGAAAAGTTGCAGAACGACAATTGTTACTGCTTTCAGATTGCACGCGTTTGAAAGTCGTTTTAGTTTTTAATAATTACTTAAAAAAGACGGTCCTTCATGACTGCGCGTAGCTGCTTTTCGCGGACTGTAGATTCGATAAAAAGCAGTCGTTTTCTCAAAACACGATCGTTTAATAATAATCCGCTTGTAGTTGTTTAATCGCATTCAAATTGTATACTGAGAATGGGTCATCTAAAAATGTTGTCAGGAGGCTCTGTCGTTCAACTAATTCCTTCCAGGAAAACTGCACATCGTTTGTAGATAAAAAAAAAAGATTCATATTCTTGATATCCGACATATTGTCCCGTTTACTGAAACCCTAAATCCTAACAAAACTTCCTCTTTGGATAGAACAAAGCCGCGCTGTAGTGTTGATAGTTATATCAGTTTTGTCCGAAGGATTGAAGTTGGTGACTTCACAGCTGCTTTTGAAGGGGAGGGAGGAAACAAGGGAGTGAAAAATCTCTAGAGCAACGCTTAAAATCACCAATCACCAACCAAAAAAATAGCATTAGCTGCCTGTCCGAACGAGACTACCACTTTGTTTGATATAAAGGAACTTAAAATTTGTAGATGAATTCCACAATTTTTTATTTGGAATTCATTTATTTCCAAAAAGTAAGTACGCCCAAGAAATACCCCGAATCTCTAATTGGACGCAGCAGAACCTTCACAATAAAATCTATCGACCTTATAAACATGCAAATGCAGTGCAGGGAACAAACAGTTAAGATCCGTGTCTCAAAAATTTGAAGGACCATAATTGCTTGCTTCCGGTCTATAGAGCGATTAATTGAGAAAAAAACATGAAGAATCCAGTAGTAATATATTAAACGGAAAAACTCAGCTTACACGGTTGGTGGTGAAGTTATTTTTTACGAACCATAAAGGAGCTAAGTAAACTAACTGATTATTCTGATTTCTGACATAACTTTTAGTAGTACACTAAGCTCAAAATTGGTACAAGATTTAGAGCTCATCCTTCGTCTCTTCTGATTCTTGCAGGGTTTCTTCATCTTGTTGCTGGGGAACTTTATCTTTGTCCCGATTCTTTTCAATGAAATCGATAATATCTTCTTTGGTCCTATCCCCATCATACTGCACCAAACTCCCACTTGACGACCTGAAGTACACTGTGGGATATCCCTTGACATCAAAGGTATCACTCGGGATATCATTTGCAGTTGCATCCTGAGGCGAGCAGAAAATGTAGAATCCGTAGTTAAGTACACATCTTATAACAAATATTTTATGTAAAGCCCAAAGAGAAGACCATATCACAGTAATAAATGCAAACCATATCACAGTAACTGTTAGAGATGGTGCACAGTTATATATGAATCAAAGGTAATGCTTTTACTAATTCACTATGACCCACACCTTGTATCCTTTGACACAAGGCATAATGCACAAATCTGATAATGTATTTTAGGTGATTATCCTTATTGCTCCTTGAATTTTGTGGTGGAAGCATTATAACCCTATACTTTGACATTTCAGTCATAACTGCGTCCAATGAAATATCAAAGTACAAAGTTATGATTGAACTCTTGCCAAAATAAAATACGAAAGTACAAGATTATGATTAAACTCTTCAAAGTTATTGCATTTTGATGAGAGGCATAGTTATCACTGACCCTAATAGTGCAAGGAGGAGTAGTTATCTAGTATTATTACGAGAAGATTTCAACTGAGTACCTCCATCAATGCTAATCTTTTTAGAATTCTATTCTTTCATGTTTTCTAGAAATAAAAACATTATCCATCAGATCTTGAACCAGTCAGATAAACAACACTTACAAGCTTTGCAATGACTACATCAGGATCATTTTGGTATGAGACCGCAACTTCATCCAAGATTGGAGCCAATTTTTTACAGTGTCCACACCATGGAGCATAAAACTCTAGAAGAACTGCAGAATACAACATGCCACCATATTACATGTAAGTCTATGGAACAAATAAAATAAACAGTAGAATTAAATGAAAGACAGTAGATTATCCAATTGAAACATTTAAGATTCAACAGAAAAAGGAAAAAGTTAATTGGCTAAACCTTTTTAATCCATGGAACATAAAACACAACTAAAATAGAATATAAACACTTTTCATTCATAAATCATAACTGCTCATATGATATTATTGGACAATAAAACCAAAAAGAACTTAGTAAGCAATAATAATGAGAAAACAGCAGCACATCTTATCTTAACAACATAATAAAAACATAAATTACAATTACAGACCGTTTTTTCCAGAGTTGAAAACAATTTCCTGGAGACTATCAGCCACCACAACTTTCACAGGCTCATTGTTAACTTCCGGGATAGGTTCAGATTTCTTGTATGGTAGCAACTTGCCCTCCTGCAAAGGTTTAAAAAAAGGAATTCCTCATCACACCACCAGGGAACAAAAACTTATACTCACAGTAGTCCAATGTCATCACTTAAAAATGAAGAGCATAAATTGAATACATGATCAAAATATTTACATTACCTTGTATTCCTTCACCCAAGGAGCAATATGATCAGGTTCCAAGTGTTGCTTCAGATATTTTTGTCCTTCATTTGTTTGTATGATTATGAGAGGCACCTGATCCTCTTTGAGTCCAAAATACTGCCATTCAAACCAACAATTTGTGACATTAAATCAACTAAAATGAACCAAAAGTGGTCAGCAAACCAAAGACCTCACCTGGAAGGCACCTTGACTAGCCTCTACATCTCCCAACAGAAAGACTATGCCCTCTCCTTTGTATTTCTGAGCAACTTCATGATATTTAGTTTTGAAAGAATCAGCAGCTTCACCACTGAAGTTAATAAATAACATTGCCTGCAAATTCCAAAGAAATTGTCTCTTAAGTAAACCATAATATCTCCCAGATAAAAAAGCAAGATAAAGCAAGTGTTGACACTAGATAATCATGTCAACCAAACAGAAAATAATGATGCTCAATCAAACAGTTAATTGCTTTACACTACGCTACCTGTGTGAAGGAGAATATCCTTGTCATTTTCAATCAACTTCATCATTTATGAAAGTATGCAACAAAAAATCAGTTTCGTATTTGGATTAAACATACTAAAACCAAACACAAAATCAATAACCTGAAATGAGTTTAGGCAACTAACATTTATTGCAAACTGTATCTTGCATTTATACCTTAGCATCAGGGCTATTGAAAAATTTGATGACAAAAGGATGATTGCTAGGGTCAGTATTAAAGACGGTCACAATGGGTATGCTAGATTCTTCAATGAACTTCTCCAATGCATCCAAATCAAAATCCTGCAAGAATCTAAACATGGTTAGACCTTTATTCTTAAAGCATCTATACCAAATTTGATCATACTATTGCAGTACCTTAAAATCAACAAAGAGTTCATCGAATGGCTTGAACAGCCTAACAAGGGGCCCAGTCACAGACGACTCGCCGCGTGGAAGGTGTTTTGCATCCAAGGTATGACCAAACTCATAATCAGACCGTAATTTATCTGCTACAGCTATATAGTTTTCAAACTCCTGCCCGGATAACTTAGGGAACACCCCAACCTGTAAACATGCAAAAACATTTTCAAGATTAAATAACAGAAAAAAATGCCAATTAAAAAAAAATATATATATATAAAAGAAGCAACCACCACAGTCATACGTACAACAACTATCTTCTTGTCACCAACGAAGTTACTAGCTTCCTCAACTGATTTTATTTCAACAGAAGCAGGACCACTTTGTTTCTTCAAATACTCTACAATGCCATCAGCTTCACGAGGGCCTTTATATTCTTGAACTGATTTGCCTCCATTTCTCAAAATTTTTAGAGTTGGAAATCCCTTAATATCATACTGAGATGCAATGTCTTTGTTAGACTCCTCATTGGCATCAACTTTGGCCAAAAAGATTGGAGGGTCATGACTTGCCAAAATGGATGCAGCTTTCTCATACTACAAACAAAAAGATTTTTCTGTTGTCAGTTTAGTTACTCACGTATAATAATCAAAACCATAACACCAACCTTAACTCCACATAGACGCTACAAAAAGATAAAACTATTACCTGAGGAGCAAGATTCTTGCAGTGGCCACACCTGCAACAATAAGAAAACAGAATTCCGTCCTCAGCCCAAGTAAGTTATAGGAATGTGAAGGGAGCATCAGATTCAAGGTAGCTTTTCTGGATATCTGATGTAAATGATATTCGAGGCAAGGAATGAATATAGTTTTCCCGCTATCTAAAACTAAATAGCCATAGAATTGAAAAACAATAGTGGTTCACTAGTGGTTCAGTAGCTATGGTGGCTGGGATATTTCGAACACTCAATTGAAGTTAAAATAAACACACCCCTGTTTTTTCATACAGCAGATACATTTAACAATCCTCCCTTTTCAAATAGAGCTAAAAAGGATAGACTATTCGCCAGAAAGACACATCACGTAAAAGTTCAAGTATCAACCCAGAACACTTTATTTGATCCAATGCAACTATCTCCGGGTCATCGAAACTTCAGAATCAAATCCAGAAATATAAATCAGAAATGCAATCAAATCATGCGGTTCAAACCCTAAATTCAAATTCAATCTATCAA
This sequence comes from Jatropha multifida, assembly GCA_948099535.1. Taxonomy (NCBI): domain Eukaryota; kingdom Viridiplantae; phylum Streptophyta; class Magnoliopsida; order Malpighiales; family Euphorbiaceae; genus Jatropha; species Jatropha multifida. The sequence goes on along the minus strand of CANUEX010115617.1, from coordinate 3,627 downwards.
GAAAAAAAAAAGGGAACACATCAGAAATAACAAAAAGAAAAACAAGTAGCAAAAGAAACAGAGATCTCACATAAGACTATAAATGGATCAGATTTTAATCAAATAAAAGACAACCATTAGCATATCTAATATCAAATTTCATACCAAGGAGCGTAGAACTCGACAACGATGAAATCGTGCTTGCTAATCGTGTCAGTGAAATTGGAGTGATCCAAAGTCAACACGAACTCCTTCTCTTCACCCTCTCCAGCAGAGATCGCTACAATTAAAGAGAATAGAAACATGCAAGACCAAATCGAACCCTTAGACGCCATTCTAATAGAAGAAAGAGAGAAAGCTCTCTCTTTTTTTTCAGTTTTAGATGTTTGTTCTGTGTTGCTCTTTACAGAATGGCCGTTTTATGGACGCACATGAGTAGGGCGAGAACGCGACAAACATGGTTCTCGCACGTGACGGCGCCGTGAGATTTTTCTGACTTATACTCTCGAGTATGTTTAAGCTCTACTCGCTCTCCTTGTGGTGAAAAATCCACGTGGAAGCTTTTCATTGGGTTGAGCTTGTCACACACATGTTTGTTTATAAGGCATGTGTATATTGCATTCAAGAGTTTCTTTAGGTAGTAGTATCGTCGGAGTGGAAATGTATAATTCAAATAAGGTAATTTTAGCGTTGGTGATTCCTAAGTTGAGTTGATTGAAGAAGAATGAAGGTAATTTCTCATTTTACTTAGTTAAAAAAATATTTGAAAAATGTTATAAAACTATTTGATAATTGGATTTATTATTTTATAAATTACTATATTTTCAATAAAAAAACAGTCAACCTTTTATAACATATTTAAATGCTAATAAAATATAATTACTATATCTAGTATTTTATAAATCCATAATTTTATCAAAATTAATACTTTTTATAAAATATTTAAAAATATTAATAATCGAATCTATTATTTTGTAAATTATAAATTTTCAGACATCTCTCACAAGCTATTTAAATATTGGTTATTAAAGCTATTTATATTGCAATCCAATTACTTTATAAAAGGCATGTTATTTGAAATTATTACCAAAATATTGAAAATAAAATTATTGTTTTACAATCTGTCCATTTTACGTAATATAATCATTTTTTTATTTTGACAATTAGAGCTATTATTTTATAATCCAATAGCTTTATGGAACGAAATTTTTTTTTAATTCTTATAAAGTCTTACAAAATATTAGTAGCAATTTGAGTAATTATTTTGTAAATCAGTAATTTTTTTAAAAATTGCAACTTTAAATAATTTATTAAGAGATATTATAAAGTGTCATAATCAAAATCATTATTTTACAATTATATAACTTGCTTTACACACAGCCATAAAAAAATTCTCTTGGGTTTCATATAACCAATGACGTTATGACACGTTAATTCTTTTTCCACTTTGTTTATTCTTTTCAATGTATGGGATCTAATCTCGCGATCTCTTAATCTCGTTATCTTATTCTTTGTACAAAGATGGTAAATAGACGGATGAGATCGATTTGAATTCTTTTTTATTTTTTGCATTTTTTTTATATGATTGGCGAATGTCTAAAAAAAAAAAATATGATGGTAAAAAGCAATTGGATGAACTCATTAATTTGGAGTTGGGGGTGTTTTGAATGAATGAATAATTAATTTATTCATAATTTTTATGTATGCTGCAACCACGAAATAAATTTATCATTTTTATGTATTTTTTTCATATTAAATATTAAATAATTTTTTAAAAGTACAAAATTTATATTGTTATAAATATTTTTTTTGAGAAAAACAATATTTTTATTATCTTATAAATTACAATTTTTGTATTTTTTTCTAAAAAGTTTTTAATATTACAACTAAACAATAAAAATTTAGTTATTTAAAAAATATTTTCTAATATTTAAAATAAAAAAATTTATTTTTCAAAAAAATTTATTTATTTTCTCTTTAATAAAAAAAAGCTAGTTAAAAAAAATGATTGAGCTGTATTATTGATTATTATTACAATAGAAAATCTATCATATATATATATATATATATATAAGGAGAGCAATTTATATTATATAGAAGTAAAGTGTAAGAGCCCGTTTTGAACAAGTTAATTCCATAAAATTTTATGAAATTCATTTGAAAATCCAAAATTTTGTGTTTAGAATGAAAAAAATATGAATTTAAATTCTATAAATTAAATTTCATGGAATTGAATTAATTTAATTCAAATCCTATTAAAATTGTTGGAATTTACAAATGAATTTCACATATTAACCCACTAATATTTATATTGACTAAACTGCCTCTTCACTCAAATATTATTGACTAAACTATTTTTATTTATTTTTTTTAATATTTTTTTTAAAAAGTATGAAGTTGCTATTATATATGATTAATCCAAATAAATTTTTAATTTTGAATATATTTTAATCTATTAATAAAAATAAAATTTAAATATTTGCAAGGACATAAAATTTAAAATTTTAAAATTTAATTAATTAATTAATTATATGGTAGACTATGAGTGATTTATTTATATTAGTATTTTGTTAAATTATTATGTCAAAATCATTTTAGAAAATAAAGATAAATGAATTTTCATCTAAGAATTATTCCAAATATAATTTTGTAGAATTCAATTGAATTCCTTATTTTAAATTGTAGCATATCAAACATGACAAATTCATTTGTAAATGAATTCTACTTGGAATTCATTTACAAATGAATTCTTTAATCATGATTCATTTGTTCCAAACGGTATTTAAGAGTCTATTTGAAATGAATGAATTTCATAAAATTTTGTGAAATTCATTTAAAAATTCATGTTTTTACATTTGAAATAAAAAAAATACAGATTTCAATTCTAGAAATTCAATTCCATAGAATTGAATATAACTACACCAAATTCCACAAAAATTAATTCCACAAAAATTGATGGAATTTCCAAATAAATTTCATAAAACTAAATACTCCAATTTTTTTTACAAAACTACCCTCTTATTCTACAAATTTAATTTTTTAATTTTTTTACTTATTTTACTTAATTATTTTATCAAACTTGATCATAATAATAAATCATTAAATTTTATTTCACAAAACTATCCTTCTATGGACAGAAGTATTTCCTTTATTTCTCGTTGTTTTTTTTTTTTCTTTTTTGGACTTCATAGTTATTAATATAAAATTATAGTTTTTATTGAACGGAGATATTTTATATAAATTAAAGATAACTATTATGATGAATGATATAATTATTTTATATATTATATTTATATAATTAATTAATTAATTAGTATATGAAATTTATTATTTGTTTCTTAGTAAAAAAATAACAAGTTATGATATTGTATATAATAAATATAAATTGATATTTATATTGTTGTTATTAGATTATTATATGTCAAGGGTATTTTAAAAAATAAAGACAAATGAATTCCTTTTAAGAATTTATTCCAAACATAATTTTATAGAATTTAATTGAATTCATTATTTTAAATTGTAGCATAACAAACATGACAAATTCATTTGTAAATGAATTTTCATTTACAAATGAATTCTATAATCATAGTTCATTTGTTTCAAACAGTATCTTAATATACATTTACATTATTGTGATGCACTAAAGTT